>JAPKLW010000838.1:10138-44246 GCA_026898455.1 Plectranthus barbatus
TTTCAAACTCGCCTCTCACAACCGAAAAATATGACAATGTCAAAGCTCAATTCTCACAGCTTTTTGTTAAGTCTAAAACATTAACCACGCACAAAACTAGGCAACTCAAAAGTTAAACTTAAACATGCTTCAACAACAAGATTCTGCCCTATCATAGGTTTTGGTAAAATTCAAACTTCACTAGTAAATCATGAGTAAATCTCCAGCCTAGTTTGGGTTTATTATTCACACACAAACACACAAACAACCAAAATGCAATAAAATCTAAATGGAAAAGAATCGATAGAATGCGTTACCCATCGGTATCCACGATCATACCGCTCTCCCTTTGCCTTATGGTACTTACTAAACAAAAACACAAACACCACCAATTGAGCATAATCCATTTCAATGAAAGTTCATATCTACATAACAAAATCTCACTACAAACACGTGCACAAATAAACTCATCCAAAACCTCTTTCCACCAATCATTCCTCAAACCACCATCTAAACATATCAACAATATTCCACTAGAACCACCAAACATTCCACAATCCAACATCTAACATAAATATAGAAAGAATAAAGCAATTAATCCACAAATCAATCACTATTCATAAAAGAATTAAAACCATTAAAGCATCGAAATCCAAGTGTTAGGTGTTGATGTAGAAATCCCACCTTTCATTTGATGTTTTGATGTGTGAAGAACATAATACCAAGGTTAGTCCTTAGAGTTATTACTTCATGTAATCCTTGTATAGGATAATCGATTTATAATAGTTCGGGAAATGAAAACCACCAAAAACCGAGGAACAATTTTTGAGGACAAAACTATCAGAGCATAAAGACCAGAGAAAACTGTGAAGACAATTCAAGAGGTCCAATGCGAAGAAAACTGTGAAAACAGTTTTAAAGAGCCACATGCGAGAAAAACTGTGAAGACAGTTAAAGAAACAACAGAACAAGAAAACTGTGAAGACAATTTTCACAAAGAAACTGTCGAGAGGCACTCACAATTTCAGACCAGCATAGTTTCACGCCAAAGGGAACACGTGAAAATCAAGACGCCGAACAATCATAAAGAGAATTGAAGACTCAATGATAAGGAACAAAGATACACTCAGTTATGACTGAAGTACAACATTGTTTCGAGTCTGACACAAAGGACAAAACTGTCTCTGCAAAAGCATGACAGTGTTCAGAAAAAGGCAGAGGAGCAGGTTTGCTTTTAAGAAAATCATGACCATTGATTGGACATCATACGAGTTGTCTCTACCAGCTATTTTCAAATATCCGACTATAAATAGCAGAATGATCAGAGAAACACGTTATGCACAATGACCTACAAACGCACAAGGAATAATGAACAACTACAACACTTCCGAACCTTGTTGTTACTCTGCCGGATTAAAAGCTGTCTAGCTAGAAGGCATTTACTCCATGGTTCATTTATTGAACACGAGGCATTATTGCTTAAGGAATCTTCAGAGATTCACCATGTAACCTTGATTAAACGAGGATTAAGTCTGTTGACTTAGTCTATTCTCTTGGTGTTCTTACATTTCAAGTAAGAACACAGCAGCCTGGTTTTCAGTTGAGGAATAGGTTCTTAGAAGCTTTTGCCAACCTACGAGTGTTCTGGGAAGAACTCAGCCATCCATTCACCGGAGAAGGAGAAGAGAGGTTTTTCCTCAACCCAATTCCGACGACTGTTAGTTCTGAGAAGACTTCAAGGTGGCACCGGGCTTCGAGGAACTGAAGAAGGAGTGAAGATTATCTACCTGGGTGAGTGATCCAGTTTGCTACGAACAATGTTTTTTGTGGTGATTGGCTATGGATCGCGATGAGTGTAAACTCCATCTTTTTAGTGAATTATCAGACTAATTTCCGAAGAGTGGACGTAGGACTTAATGCTCCAAACCACTATAAATATCTTGTCTCGTTTATAGTTTTCCGTACCTTTATCTTACACAATTCTAAACTGAGTTTGAAACCATCAACACTTTTCTAAAGTGTCGAAGTGTATATCTTAAAACTGTCTAATTAAAACTGCTCGGCTAACACAGTTTTTATAATCCTAAACTGGGACACTGACCCCCCAGTTTTCGAGTGTAACTGCTTGTAAAAACTTTCGCTGCACATATATACGTACTCTGATCAGGGACTAACAAGTGGTATCAGAGTAGGTCGGTCTTTCTAGACTGTCCTTTTTTGAGTCGATTAGGACCGGATCCATGATTCCTTGCACTCTTATTTGTTTGTTAAGTGTGATTGGTGAGCATATTATCTTAAGATAGTGATGAATTATCCAAGCCTTTCCAAGTACAACATGAAGAAGTTCGCTGTATGGAAGAAGAGGTGCCTCATCCAACTGAGGGCTTAGCATCCAGAAATGGATGAAGTCCTGAAGAATGGACCTCTGAAGATCCAGAAGATTAATATCCGACTCGGAGGAGCAGGTGATGACCAAGGTTGTGCCCAAATGATAGATAAGCCACTAGAAGAATGAACACTTCAAGACAAGAAACATCATCAGCTTGATCCCATCGCTCAAGAAATGATCATGCAATATCTCCTAAAATCTCTCATGGACGAAGCCATAGAGAACAACAGTGCTAAAGAGTTATGGGATTGGATCAATGAGCTTACTAAGGAAACTGAAGCGATGAAATGCAATAAGAAACAAATGTGCGTTGACAAATACGAATCTTTCCAGATGATGCCTGGAGAAACGATCAAATCAATGGAAGCAAGGTTCGACGCCATTGTCAGTGAGACAAAAAGTCTTGGAAAAGAAGAAAATGTGGCTGACATGAACGCTAAAATTCTTTTAAGAATGCCGAAGGAAGATTAGTTTGTAGAAACCACCAGTTTAAAGACCATGGATCTCTCGAAAATGTCCACTAAAGAGCTGTTCGCCGAACTTCAAGCCCATGAATGGGATATTCAGATGGTGAACAAGAATGAAGCTGTTAGAACCCCGAATTCAGTAGCAAATGATGATGATGCATTCTTCGTAAAGAGAAACTTCCAAAGACGATAAAAGAAGCCAGTTGTTGGTCCCTTATGATCAGAGTCGTCATGGTTATTAACAGAATACACACACGAAGTGCAGCGGAATAGATTGCGTTTTCTTGTACTTAGATTATTCTCAAATTTATCTTCGTTAGGGTTTTCTTAGGTAGCCTTTTCAATTATACGCTAGTAACGTGGTTACTAGGTTTTAAAGCATGATGGTTTGAGAAACGGTAACAACAAGACAGCACACAATTTATAGTGGTTCGATCAAGTGATCTACGTCCACTCCTTAGCCGAATCGCTAAGAATTTCACTAGAAAGTATACGATGTACAAAGAATTGCCTTCCCTGTTCAGCAACCAGCCTTCTGAGAATCTGTCTGCTTCACGGCTATCTTCTGATACTCCGGACTTTCTTGGCGTAGCTCCAGCTGAGTCAAGGGCGCACCTTCGTAAAACTCGCTTTCACCACTTACTTTGGAGTAGTTTAGAGTTCTCTCCGAACTGTCAAGTGTGCTTGGCTTCAATGCCCGCCTTAATCAATTTCTTCACACAAAATTGACTGCTGGATGCTCTCCTCAATTGGAAAGTGATCCCAATGAATGAAGATTCTTGAATCAGTTCAAGAATCACCCGGACGAATGTCAAACGTGGTGAGACACTCGGAATGTTGAAGGCCTTTTTGTATCTCTTGAATTCGCCTTTCAACTAGACTACTCTCTTGCCCTTTTTGCCTTTTTGATTCTTTCGTATATTGTGTATCTGATCTGAGAGTGAGTAGTTCCTACATCATCATTTGACTTCCCTTTTATAGTTATGATCTTGAAGTCTGGGTCGATAGATCCGTTTAGACACAACGGATCTTTCTCCTTAAATGCGGGTGGCTAATTATTGATTATTCTGCTTTCTGACAGGCTTTTCCGTCCTACTTCTGACATGGCTAATTGTCGCGCATTGGTCAGAGTGGCGGTGTAGCAGTCCTCTAGTTTGCTTTGCTGAGCTTCTGCTAGTACGAGATGCTGGGTCTTTTTCAGCATGCTTTGTCTGCTGCTCCAATTTGATCTGCTAGCATCTTCAGCGATCAAGGATGCGTTTGTCGAATGCTTTGAGTGCTGATCTTCTTAGCATTCTTAATACGCATAACCTTCAACATTTGTTCGATGTTTGCTGAGATATTTCAATAGGCCTATTCTATTACAACACGATGTTTTAACCTATACAGGACATTACATCGGATGCTAAGCTATGCTAAGGTTCAGCAATGATCGACCGTTTACTAAGGTTTGATCCAACAAAACCTTTTACAATTTGAACCTAAGGATAAATTACAAATATTTTCCCAACACCAGTTCAGTTCGTAGAAACTGCCAACCAATCCTCACCAGCGAAAGATACCTCCACCTCAGTTCAGAAGAAGGAAACTGACCTGTTAGTTGCCAAACTGGAGGAACAGATGAGGAACATGGCCGTACTTCTCGAGAAGGCTAAAGGAGAAGGAAAGGAAGCTCAGTCCAGTGAGCAAAGGTTCACAAAGAGAGAGCCACGCACGTGCTATGAATGCAACTCTCCAGATCACCTGAAGTACGACTGCCCTGTAGTTTCTCAAGAGAAGAGAGACAGACTAAGGAAGGTGTTTGAAAGGAGAGCCTCTAAAGCTGTGGCCCAAGCAATGTTGTCAAGAACAGAAGTGCCAGACATCCCAGACCATGATGATGGCTATTACACGTCTGGGGATGAGAATGATGAGGAAGCACTCCAAGCATTCATGGCAGCAGTCGATGGAGATGTTACCGACGAAGAAGACAATGCTTCAAATTGCAAAATAGTGGTAACAACTCATCTACCCTTATCTCTTGCATCTACATGCCTTGAAGAAAACTCTAAATTTCTTCGCCCAGATTCAGAAGATGTTTATCTTGAAAACATTATTAAAGAGGTATAAAAATTTCATGAGATTAAAGATGCATTAGCTAGTGAAAATGCCTCACCGAAATCAGATATTTCACCTTTGACCGATGAAGTCGCAAAGATAAGGTCAATCAGTGAAGATTTTGAAAAACTCAAGGAAGAATATTCAAAACTCCTTAAAGATTTTGAAAATATTTCAAAAGAACGTGATTCCTTGAAGAAAACTGAGCCTATTAAATGTGAATGTACCTTGATGCAGTATTTTTATCAAGTAAAATTATCAAACACAGAGACTCAACTCGCCCGTTGCAATGAATAAAAGAGATTGATTTAAAAGCTTCAATATCTAGATGCGATCAACAAACTTAAAGTCTTCCATTACAAAATACAGAAATCTTAAAGCTTAATTCAATTAGCTAAATTAAACTCCAAACACCTTATGAAAAATAACAAAAGAGAGAAAAGTTGAGGTACTTAGGATGGATTGTGAAGATTGGGAATTATGTTTGGATTTGTCAAAACAACCAATCTCCATTTATCAATTTGGATCAATTCTCTTATATAACTATTACCTTTAATACCGGTGTAATACTAGTAGATCAACCTTTATCTCAACCTAGATCTAGGTTTATTGATTCCAATTGACTCCTAGTAGCTCAAGAATTCTAGATCCGAATACCTAATCACCTATCCTCTAAATGAAAGGATACCCAATTATTGTTGTTTTCTCCTACAATTTCACCAACCAATCTAGCTAGTCAATTGAGGCATATTATCCATACATGATGATCAAGCATATATGAAACACAATTTGAAATCATCAACAATAATCAAATCCTTGGAAATTCTAAACACCAAATCCAAACAATATCAATCAATCTTCCCAATCACATCCTAAACCTCAACAATAGAATTAGCTACTCATGAATTCAAAGTAAAACATCTTTCTCTCCAAATTGAACATAGAAAGAGCAAGGAACAAGAAATCTTAGGAAGTAGATTATGAATCTTCAATTCCGTGATGTTTCCTCTCCACGATCTCTGGTTTTTCACCCTTATAATTGCCCTTCTATGCCTTATCTCGAGTCTCCTTTGATCCCCTAGTTGTATGAAGTCTCCCCCTTCTAATTGTGATTTCCCTTGCTTTTATAGATGAAATTCCCGCTTCGGTCCCGAGTGGAATGGTTTCATCCCGAGTGGGATGGTATTCTTTAAAAGCTCACAGAATTTGGCCCGTCCCGAGTGGGACGATTTTGTCCCGAGTGGGATGACTTGTCCCGAGTGGGACACCTCGCACCAGAAATTCTCGCCAAATTTCCGAATTTTGAATGGGATGTTGACTCACGAACTTTGGTCCCGAACGGAACCCTAGCATCCCGCACGAGATGAATTGTCCCGAACGGGATGATTGTGTCCCACTCAGGACAGTTCCTATTCTTTGACAGATTTTGCTCGAAAACCCGGATTTCTTGCTCGTTTCATGCCCTGCACACTAAAAAACACCTCTCAAACACCAAGTGAAAGTAAAATCAACCAAAAGAAGATATATGTGTGTGATTTGTGCACCTAATCCACATCCAATCATGCAATTAAACACTATAAAACAACACAACTTACACACATATCATACCTTCAAAAAGAGCTCAAGAAAATTAGAAGAATTTTGAATGCTCCAAAACAATCATCCAATAACACGGAATTGGATGTTTGGAGCACCAAAATAAAAAGGTTTTGAGCGAACATGCATCTACTTCAAGAACTAAGAAAATATCTTTAGGATTTGTCCAAGCCAAACCTAGTTCAGACATTGTCTTGGAAAAAGGAAAAGTCAAATCCAAAGAGCCAGTTAAGCAAAAGAAAAGACCAAATGCTGGTAAAAACTAACCTGAAACTAGCACCTCAATAGGGAATCAATACAGTTCGTAAACTGTAAAAACAAACTGTCTAGAGGAAAACTGACTTTTCTTCAAAACTGGACAAGCGTAATGTTCAAACTACAAGGAATCCAATTTTACCAACAATGACAACTGAGCAACAAGTAAATGTTGCAAGGAAGCCAGTTTGACGACCGAATAGAAATCCGAGAGATTATAATAGAATTCAGTTTTATTATAACAGCTATCCGAATAGGAGGAACACCTATTCGAGGCCTGAGTCAAGACTGTTTTATCATTCTAAGACTATGATAGCTAAACACCCGAGAATAGTTTCTGGAGACTCTTCAAGGAATAACAGTTTAAGGAAGAGTTCACACACCACAACCTTTCATAACATGCATTCAAACAACATACATTATTTTAAAAGATAGGTTAACCAATCACTAAAGAGTGATTTAGTTTCACGAACTGTAAGAGTGAAACAGGTCTGGATACCAAAACGATGGATCCAGAAAACTGACTTTGTAGGACCCGAAAGGATGCGGGGACCTAAATGAAACTTTCTGCCTTGCAGGGACAGAATTCTCAGAAGAAAGCAAGATCATGGATCTTAGATAGTGGGTGCTCGGCTCACTTGATAGGAGAAATGGATCTTAGATTGCGGGTGCTTGGTGTAGAGGACCATCTGTCACTTTTGGGAACAAGGCCAAAGGTCGAGTAGTTGGAAAAGGATGCGTGGAGCACAATGGAATCATCATTCAGAACGTGTCCTTAGTCACCAATCTGAAGCACAATCTTCTAAGCATCAGCCAATTGAGCGAGAGTGGCTACATTGTCAGTTTTGAAGAATAAGAGTGCCACATCATAGATATACGTGGGTGGTGCTGCTCAAATCCAAGGATGAAGTCAAGATTCAGCTGCCAAAACTGATTACCCGTCTTCAAAATGACAAAGGGGTGACAATTAAGAGGAAAAGGTTCAATAATGGAATGGAGTTTTGCATTGGGCCACTCATGGATTTCTGTGCTGAAATTAGAATCGGGCAGGAGAAGTCAACGCCAAGAACTCCTCAACAAAATGGCCTTGTTGAGCAGAGCCATATAACACTTAGAGAAGCAGTGAGGACCACGCTGGCTGAGACCGACCTTGAGAAAAGATTTTGGGGAGAAGCCTCGATGACAGCCTGCTTCACGCAAAATCGAAGTGCATTTAACACGCGGTTGCACAAGACTCCCTACGAGATATACAACGGTCTTAAGCCTTCTATAGGTCATCTTCTTGCATTCGGTTCTCCATGTTATATCCATAACAATGGGAAGTCTAAATTGAATACCTTCAGCCCTAAGGCAGATGAAGGCGTGTTCCTTGGTTATGGACATCCTTCATATTAGGGATATTGGGTATTTAATAAGACAACCCAACTTGTGGAAATAACATGTCATGTTGTTTTTTATGAAGCTACTCTAGTGCGAAGGACACTTCAGGAACTGGGTCTGGAAAATCATGAGATCAAGGATGTCAATGAGGAACCTAAAAATGATCTTGATCATAATCAAACAGTTCCTCTTACTAGATTTATGAATGATGATCCTGAGACTCCAATTGCCTCGCTTGAACCGCAAACAGTCGAGAGGGCCAATGATGCTAATGTCATTGTTGAGGCCTTAAAGTTCGTAAACATTGAAGATCAGAATGAAGAGAAGCCCCCTAAAGCCAAAACAACAATTTTGGAAGCAGAGCAACCTGGAGCCAAGGAGGGCAACCTTGAGGCCACTGAAGAAGCAGCTCCAGCCGACCAGCTAGTTGCTGTGGAGGAACTAGTTCCAGAAGTTGCAGGTGAACCATCTCACCAAAGACCCCCAATAGTTTCTGAGACAACAATTGCTCCTGTTGAAGCCATATATGTGAAGAAGCCTAGTTGGCTAAGAGATCATCCTATCAAAGCTGTTCTAGATGATATTGGCAATCCTGTTCTAACAAGACAAGGCATTGCATTGATGTCTTGCTTCATTTCTCAAATCGAACTTGTGAACATTGATGCAACTCTTTAATCAACGGATTGGATTAATGCGAAGAGGAGCTAGGATAGTTCACTCGCAATAATGTGTAGTGTCTGGTGGACAGACCAACACATCAATCTGTAATCGGTACCAAATGGGTCTTCAAGAACAAAAGAGACGAGACCGGTACCATCGTTCGAAACAAAGCAAGATTGGTTTCCAAAGGGTATGCACAATGCGGAGGGATAGACTTCGATAAAATGTACACACCAGTTGCCAGACTAGAAGCCATTCATCTATTCTTGGCGTATGCTGCCTATCATTACTTCACAGTCCTTCAAATGGATGTGAAGAGTGCTTTCCTCAATGGCAAGTTGAAGGAAGAAGTCGACGTTGAACAACCCCCAAGTTTCGAGCAAGGAAACTAAGTCTACAAGCTAAGTCAAGCCTTGTATGGATTGAAGCAAGCACCTAGAGTATGGTATGAAACTCTCTCACATTTTCTGCTCAAGAATTGTTTTGAAAAGGGCGCAATCAACCAAACCCTGTCCAAAATGAAGGATGGAGAGGACATCTTGCTTGTTCAAACTAATGTAGACGACATCATCTTCGGCAGCAAGAACAGCAAGCTATGTGGCCTAGTTGATGCAAAAAAAATTCCAAATGAGTATGATGGGCAAGATGACATACTTTCTTGTATTGCAAGTTGATCAGTCTAATGAAGGGATTTTCATAAGTCAAAAGAAATATACTAAAGATTTGATCAACAAGTTCTATCCAGAGAAGATGATATCCTTGAGGATTCCCATTGGCAAATGCCATGATAGCCTGGACATACTACGTGATCTTCAACAGAAATTGAATGATAAAGTTGAAAGAATCCGAACAAAACTCTCCCAGTTTGAAGAAGACAAAAAGAGGGAGCTGGAAAGGCTGAAGAGGGAGGAAGAAGAACGTTTGAAGAAGGAAGAAGAAGAAAGGTTAAAAAAGGAAGAAGAGGAAAGGCTCAGGAAAGAGCAAGAAGCAGCAACAGAAAAAAGCACGGCTAGAAGCCGAAGCTGCAACAACAACAGCTGAGAAAGCAAGGCTAGAGGCCAAGGCTGCGGCAACAGCAGCAAAAGCAGAAAAGGCCACAAAGAAGGCTAAGCCAGCTGAAAGGGCAAGGCAGGAGGTCAAAAAAGTCGAAAGTAAAGAGCAAGAAGAAGAATCTGCTGCTGATCTGAAAAGAAAACAAGAAGAAGAAGTTTCCGCTGAGCAGAGGAGGAAGAAGTAGTTGTCACTGCTAATCTACCGGAAATAGAAACTGTTCCTGGAGAAGAAGACAACAGGACAATTGTCCCTGTCATTGCTGAACAGTTCATGGTTATCCGGGAAGAAACTCTATCTCCCAACCCTGATCCTCACTGATGTTGTACAAAATGCTATCAACCAAGCAGTAGACAAAGCAATGAGCCACAAAATCCAGACAACCATGGATACTCTGGTTGATATTGTCAAAAAAGGGGAAGAGATGAGGGGATGCAGAAGCATATGCAGATGCAGTTGCTGATAATGATTCAGCAGATGAAAGAGGCCATGGAAGAACAATTGAAATGGATGATGGAAATGGCCAAAAACATTGCTAAGCAATCTGGAGCTTCCAAATCTACCTCCACTCCTGAAAAACCGAAGGACAAAGAGCAAGATCAAGACAAGCCCAAGGAGTAATGGAGGTCTGCATTTTTTTTTTGTATCTTTTGTCGCAGTTTTTTGCTCATGTACCTTGTAATGAACTCATTTAATGAAAGGTCAAAAACTGCTGGTTCGAAGACAACTTCTCACTGTCTCTTACCTTAGATACTCGTTTAGCTGAATTCACATATTTTTGTGTGATCAACAGTTTGATTAGCGCTCTAATTTGATTTATATTAATCGAATAATATCTCTCCTATTCAGGGGGAAGATCAATTAGAGTAGGTCGAATCTAGTGGAAGCACAGTTCTGAGTATGTGTTAGAATGTCATACTTTGTAACCTCAGAGCAACTGCATCCTCATTTCAAATTAGATGGTATAGTTTTGAAAACATCAAAAAGGGGGAATTTGTTAGGTGTTGATGTAGAAATCCCACCTTTAATTTGATGTTTTGATGTGTCAAGAACATAATACCAAGGTTAGTCCTTAGAGTTATTACTTCATGTAATCCTTGTATAGGATAATCGAGTTGTAATAGTTCGGGTAAGGCAAACCACTAAAAACAGTGGAACAGTTTTTTAGGACAAAACTGTCAAAGCAGAAGGACCGGAGAAAACTGTGAAAACAGTTCAAGAGGTCCTATGCGAAGAAAACTATGAAGATAGTTTTAAAGAGCCACGTGCGAGAAAAACTGTGAAGACAGTTTAAGAAGCAAGAGAACAAGAAAAAACTGTGAAGACAATTTTACTAAGAAGCATGTGAAAAAACTGTACAGATAGTTTTAAACTGTCAAGGACCGTTTAGCGGAGAAAACTATGGACACAATTTTAACAGAGAAACTGTCAAGAGGCACTCACAATTTCAGACCAGCACAGTTTTATGCCAAAGGGAACACGTGAAAAGCAAGAAGCCAAACAGTCATAAAGAGCATTGAAGACTCAATGATAAGGAACAAAGATACACTAAGTTATGATAGGAGTACAATGTTGTTTCGAGTCTGACACAAAGGACAAAATTGTCTCTGCAAAAGTATGGCAGTGTTCAGAAAAAGGCAGAGGAGCAGATTCTGTGTTTTAGATTAGCATGACCATTAATTGGACATCATACGAGTTATCTCTACCAGCTATTTTCAAATATCCGACTACAAATAGCAGAAGGATCAAAGAGACACATTACGCACAACGACCTACGAATGCACAACAAATAACGAACAACTACAATAGTTCCGAATCTTGTCGTGACTCTGCCAAATTAAAAGCTCAAAGCATTAAAAGCTCTCAAGCGAGAAGTCATTTACTTTGTGGTTCATTTATTGAACACAAGGCATTATTGCTTAAGGAATCTTTTGAGATTCACCGAGTGACCTTGATTACACGAGGATTAAGTCTGTCGACTTAGTCTATTATCTTGGTGTTCTTACTTCTCAAGTAAGAACACAACAGCCTTGTTCTTAGTCGAGGAACAGGTTCTTACAGGCTTTTGCCAACCTATGAGTGTTCTGGGAAGAACTCAGTCATCCATCCACCGGAGAAGGAGAAGGGAGGTTTGTCCTCAATCCAATTCCGACGACTGCTAGTTTTGAGAAGACTTTAATGTGCCACCTGGCTTTGAGGAACTGAAGGAGTGAAGATCATCTACCTAGGTGAGTGATCCAGTTTGCTACAAACGGTGTTTTTCGTGGTGATTGGCTATAGATCGTGAGGAGTGTAAACTTCATCTTCTTAGTCAATTATCAAATTAATTTCCGAAGATTGGACGTAGGACTTAAGGCTTTGAACCACTATAAATATCCTACCTCGTTTACAGTTTTCTGTACCTTTATCTTACACAGTTTTAAACAGAGTTTGAAACATTCAACACTTCCCTAAAGTGTCGAAGTGTATATCTAAAAATTGTCTAATTAAAATTTCTTGGCTAACAATGTTTTTATATTCCGAAACTGGGAAACTGACCCCCCCCCCCAATTTTAGAGTGAAACTGCTTGTAAAAACTTCTGCTGCACATTTATACGTACTCTGATCAGGGACCAACACCAAGAATATACGACCATCATATCGTATCAAATGATATCGATTTCCATATCCATTATCAAGGGAGGAAATCACTCAACAATCTAAAGTAGATAAAGGAGGTAAAAGAGGAGAAGAGTAAACCAAAACACCGGCTATCGGCACATCCCCCCAAACTTAGTCAAGTGAGACTTAGTTTATAAAATAGCCGACGGTAGTCAATCTCTCCTCACGCTCCAAACACTCTCCCTAGCACATGTCAAACCAAGTGATCAACAAACAAACAAGAAATATTAAAAATACTATCTAGGCAAAAGTTTAAACAAAAGAAAGAAAAATGAATGGGTTGCCTCCTGATAAGCTTATACTAATCATATTAATTTCTTATTGGTTTCTTGCATTTACTTGAGTTTTAAGTAAATAATTGAGCATGAACTGTTTATAGGGGATATTATGCTTGTCATGGTAATATTTTGTAGGTTTTAGGCCAAAATCAATGAAAACCCGTACCAAAAGCAGTTGATGTTCAAAGGAACAGTCACTAATTCTTCCACACATGGAATCTTACCTAATGGATCATGGAAATAGAAAGATCCTTAAGTTAGCTTTCCAACGCAACTGGAATCGGGTCAATCGGAGTTCGGGAGCACAAGTTATGGCCAAAACCGTGAGAATGCGCAGAGGGAGTCGACGGAGGGAATCTCGGGCGACACAGAGGTTTCTGTCTCGATCGATAGGGCCCTCATCGATCGAGACAGAGGACAAATTCCGGAAAATTTTGATCTGCAGCCGTGTCGATCAACAGGCAGCCCGTCGATCATCACGCGCACCGGGATGGCATATTTTTGCCCAATTTGGAGATTTTTCCTTCCCAAGCCATTACCTTTTGAAGATTTAATTTCTCCCCCTATAAATAGGACTTCTGTAGCTCGAAAATTCACACCCTTGTTTTCAGCATTATTTAGGTCTTTAATTTCAGTTTTCACAGCACTCTTTATAATTATTTTTCAACATTAAACTCTTTAATTTCCAATGCTCTTTATTTGCTTTGGATTCAAGACATTGAAGTAATTCAAGGTTCCTATTTCTTTAATGATTCAAGTGAGTTTATTTATGTTTATTGCAATGATTATTTCAATTATGTTAGGCTAGAACCCTTAACAGGTTCTAGGGTTTTCTCCATCCTTTTTAGCATGTGTTAATTCGATTAGTTCCAAACCCTTAACTAATTAGTTCAAATTCTATGGTTTTCAATCAAAAATCTATTTTCAATTGAACGATCGAGAGATAAAAATTGGATTAGGTTTATAGTTATTAATTTGAGACCGAGAGGAGATAATTAATAATAGGAAAATAGAATCTTGATATAATTGTTTTCTATCTCAAAAGGAAGAATCAGTTGTAGGTTTTTCAAATCTGTATCTTTATTGGGATTGACTAGTTTGTGTTCTTGAGACCGAGAGGTAAAATTCACTTTCTAGTAATCTAGGTTTTAATTGTCCAACATAGGAAATAATTCCAAAATATCAGATTTCCCACCTAAGTAATTATTTTGGGTTAGGATTGATTGTTTATGAATGTTGAATTGGATTGGTTGATTTCCCTGGAATCTGTGCTTTTTATTATTGAATTCTATTGCCAAGTATTTTTTTTTCTATTTTGAAAACAAAAACTCTTCTCAAATTTGGATTTCTCAAACAAAGAATTGATAAACTGTGTCCAGTACATGAGATATTTTCATTGCACTATCCTTGTGGGTTCGACATTTCTTTGGGTCTATAAATTTATTTGCTGCTGTATTTTGCAGCTTGTCAAATTGGCCTCCCGACAAGCGCTTCCGTTTATGTCTGTAGCTAGACGACCTTAGCAAGTCATCCATTGTAAAAAATCTTGTGGATTTTTAAGATACCTTTCTCCCTTGTTTGGCATTTACTCGGAAGCAACTTGTCAATTGAGATCTTCCTTGCACCCCTCTCATCCTTCCAAGGAGGATTGCATGTCTTGACAAACTTGACTATAAAAGGTGTTGATTCCTTTGTTGGCTTTATCTCCGAGCCATCATACCAACGAATTTCCACTACAAGAGATTCATTCATCCATTCATCCCACTTATGTACCTCATTACCTCGCTCCTTTGACACCACTTTTTTCTCATCCAAGAATTGTGCAAAAGTTGGAAGTTTTTTTATTTCCTCGGGTGAAGGCATCTCGTTTTCACCTTCCTTCATATCATCAACAAGTTGCACCAACTTGTTAATGCCAACTTCCTCCTCATTTCCTTGAGATAACATTTCACCCTCCTTCTTTGGTTCCACTTCTTGCAACTCCTTTACTCCTTCTTCCTTGACCTCATCTATCCTCTTTACCTTCATATCTTCCATTGCCTTTTTCTCTTCAACATTACTCATTCTATTCTCGGATTTCATCGCAATGCTTGTACTCTTATCTCCCATGCCTTCATTAACCACATTGCAACTCATCTTCAGAATTAGTCCCATGTCCTTTGAAGCTCTCTCTTCTTGATCCATTTCACTCAATGGCTTGGTAATGATCAAGACTTGCGTTCCATTCTCCTCATGTATCCAATCATCCTAGTCAAACATTCCCTCATTCACGTCCTCACTGTTTCTCCTTGACATCTTCAACAACTTAAGTTGTTCTTGCATAAGGTCTAATTTGCTTCTCAACCAATCATCTTCACTAGACTCTTCTATGGATTTCACCGTATAGTCCTCTCTTGCATTTTCCAACCATTGGTCATCACCTTCCAACATCTTCTCGTACACACTCTGGAGTGTATTACGTGGCATTTGTCTTTCTAGCATTTTTGCTTTCATCTCCTCTAATTGCCTTTGTAAATTATCCAATCTCTCCGCATTTACTCCTCTTTGATTCTCCATGTTGACTTCCACTTTTTCGAATCCTTCCTTTCTCCTTTCAACCCCAATTGGTTGAGCTTCGGATCTTGTAAACATACACAACCTACAAAAGTCTAACAAACTCCAAGCAACAACCTTTCAATCCAATTTCAATCAAACAAACAAATAAACAAACACTTAGACTACGAGCAATACACTTTCTCCAATATCTAACAACCTACTTATAGACTAGAATACTATATAATCATGTATTGTTTCATATCTAAGAATGAACTAGTCATTGAGTTGTTAACTATACTAAACAATGAATAACTCTAACTACCTAACTAGGAAAACTTTAACTAAACATGCATTTTCTCAACATTCATCAATTCACTTTCACACTCTATAGCAATTAAAATTCTAAAACACGAGGGATCAAATTCAATAATGATAAAACAAGGACATTGGTAAGATATCCACCTGGAAACCATGAAATTGAATTGAATGGTGCAAACAAGTATTTAATCCATTAAAAAATTATCAACCTACCCCCCAAAGCTTCCTATCTCCCTTAGCACTGGCAAGATAAGAGTAGATGAAACTAAACACACAAACAGTTACGTTATAGCATCTAATTCCACTTCAAATAGACTGTAAATTATCTGCCTATAGGAAATCTCCGCACATGGATTGGATCAAAACCTATATGCATCTACATTTCTCACAACACCTAGATTCGCCCATTGGCTGCAACTTCGGTGTCTAAAACACATATAGCTGGTTAATGCCTACACTATGTGATTTAGGAAAAGGGTCAAGTGAGTGCAATCAATTGAATGGACGTAAACATACAATCCAAGCTCAATTAAACATTCAATATTTCAATCTACCAATGTCCTCAAGGATTTAGTTACACATACCTTTGATGAGGTTCAATTGAATACAAAATGCAAACAAATCTATTACATTAGTAAATCAAGGAAGAGAATTTCCCCAATTGAGTGATTTAAGACTTGATCTACTCCTTAGCCATCATTGATCATCCATTTGAATTGATTTGGCTTGAAATCCACCTTGGTTGAGGTTGTGAATAAGTGGGAAGTGAGAATTTTGTGAGAATCTACTCTAATTTTGGTTCCAAGTCCGAATTCTACCAAAAAACCCCAAAAAATCTTTAAAATTTGTTTTTCCACCTTTTATAATAAATTTTCAGACCCGGGGATCGACCTATCTGAATTCGGATCGCACGGGATGGTTTAAAACTGAAGAACTGTCGAATCAGCTTGTTCAGGATCGTCCTGTCCGGAACTGGATCGACCGAAATTTGGCTATGAACTCTCCACATCGGTCGATCCAAAGATGGATCGGTCGAGATCCTGCTCTGAAATCCTTCCTGATGCTCCTCTACTCTTTCCGGTCGATCTTCTCAGTGCTAGAACCTTGGATGGGTCGATTTTCCACCAAAACTTAGCCAAAAATGGTGAATTATGCTCAAATATGATCTTACACGACACAAACAACACCAAACACAAAAACACAACAAAAGCATACGAAAATTATATGATATGAGTGTAAAATGGACACAAACACGCATGCACACACATCGAATAATAGGTCATTTTACACACATATCACTTAGCCCTCATATTGACTCCCCAGGGTTAGTATGGTAAACCTTCATACTGACTATCCATAGTCAGTATGGAAAATGCCCTCATACTGATTTCTCCTTATCAGTATGGAAAACCCTTGAACTGACTTCTCCTTAGTCAGTTCGGGAAAGCCCTCATTTTGCTTTCTCTGATCAGTATGGATTGACATTAAACTGGGTGCTCCAACACAGTTTTGGGTCAAGGCTAGGTGTGATGATAGTCAGTTCTCGAGCGTTCTCCTTTGCTCGGTCTTGAGCTTAAATTCTATTACAACTCTATCGATCCTATGCAAGGATTACAGTTTAGAACTCTAAAAACTGGAAAAACTGACTAAGATGGTTTACAATCTTTGACCCACCAAAACAACAAAAAAGTAAAGAATGATTTCTCTAACAAAAATCCTAACAGCATCTAACCCAATTTTATTTATTTCATTATATATATTTACTTCTAATATATAAATATTCAAATTCAGCGTAGTTTTAATGTATTATAATATTGTTTTTTGTCATAAAAAACATCAAATCAACAAGAATTTTATATTATATTTTATTTAATATTTATTCAATTGTACCAAAGTCTAGGCCTTAGAGTTATTACCTCATGTAATCCTTGTATAGGATGATCGAGTTGTAATAGTCTAGGAGAAGAGAACTGTCAAAAATTGTGGAACAGTTTCTGAAGAAGAGCCGTTCAGACAAGAAAATTGTCAAGGATAAAGGACGAAAAAATAAAACTTAGCAGAGTAACGAACGCGAAACACTATGCAGACAGTTTTTCATGGATTGTATTTCAAAGAAAACTGTGGACACAATTTGCCTAAAGAAACTGTCGAGAGGCGCTCACAGTTTCAAATCAGGACAATTTCACGTCCGGGGAATACGTGTATAACAAGATGGCGATCAGTTATAAAAGAACATTAAAGAAGTCAATGATAAGAGATGAAGACACACTCAGTTATGATTGGCATACAACGTTGTTCGGCGTCAGACACATCAAGTACAAATCGCCATGCAATAAACATGGCAGTGTTTCAGAAAAGGCAGAGGAGCAGGTCTACTTTATAGAGAAGGATGGACACTGCTACCGGTTATTTTCAAATCTCCTACTATAAATAGCAGGAGGATCAGAGACAAACATATGTTTTTTAACATGAATTTAAAACTCTAACATGTTGAAAGCTCTCAACCGAACGACACTATTTCCGTGGTTCATTCATTAAACACGAGGCATTATTGCTTAAGAAATCCTTAGTGATTCACCATGTGACCCTATGTACACGAGGATTAAGTCTTTCGACTTAATCTACTTTCTTGGTGTTCTTACTTTTCAAGTGAGAACACAGCAGCCTGATTTTCTAAGGAAAAGAAGGTTATTACGGGCAACTGCCAACCAGCGAACGTTTTGGGAAGCACTGAACGATCCACCCACCGGAGAAGGAGAAGGGAGGTTTGTCCTCAATCCATTTTCTACGACTTCCAGTTCTGAGGAGACTTCGAGGTCGTACTTGGGTTCGAGGAACTGAAGAAGGAGTGAAGAACAACAGCCTGAGTGAGTGATCCATTCTGCTGTGGACGGTGGTTTCTACAACATTTGGCTATAGATCTTGAGGATTGTATCTTCATTACTTAGAGAATTACTGGATCAATTTACGAAGAGTGGACGTAGGACTTAAGGCTCCGAGCTACTATAAATATCCTACCTCATTTACAACTTTACTCACTATACGCATCATACAGTTTTCATTTGTATTTGAAACCTTAAACACTTGTCTGAAAGTGTTGAAGTGTATAACTGTTGACTGCTCATAATTGTAAACTGGTAATCTAATCTGCTGGCTAACACAAACTATCGTTTTTAAAACTATAACTTAAGAACTGAGTGAAGTTGAAACTAAACTCCCTGCGTTTAAGAGTGCGAACAAATGTCTTTATACTTCCGCTGCACATCATACGTACTCTGATGTGGGACCAACAAGTGGTATCATAGCTAGGTCGGTCTTTCTAGACTGTCCTATTTTGAGTCGCTTAAGACCGGATCTGTACTTCCTTGCATTCTTAATTGTTTGTTTAGTGTGTTTAGCGAGCAGGTTATCTCAAGATAATGATGAGTTATCCAAGCCTTCCCAAGTACAACCCGGAGAAGTTCGAAGTATGGAAGAAGAGATGTCTCATTCAACTGAGAGCTCAGCATCCAGAGATGGATGAAGTCTTAAAGAATGGATCCCTGAAGATCCAGCAGCCTAAAATCCAGCTCGCAGGAGCAGATGGTCCAGGTGCTGTCGAAATGGTAGATAAACCACTAGAAGAATAGACACTTTAAGACAAGCAACATCATCTGTTGGATCCCATCGCACAAGAGATGCTTATACAATCTCTCCCAAATTCTCTCCTGGACGAAGCCATATAGAACAACAATGCTAAATTATTATGGAACTGGATCAATGAGCTCACCAAGGAAACTGAAGCTATGAAACGCAATAAGAAACAAATATGAATCCTTCCGGATGCTTCCTGGCAAAACAATCAAATCAATGGAAACAAGATTTAACGCCATTGTCAACGAAATGAAAAATCTTGGTAGAGAAGAAAAAATGGCTGACATGAATGCCAAAATTCTTTCGAGACTACCGAAGGAATATTGGTTTGTCAAAACCACCAGTTTGAAGACCATGGATCTCTCAAAAATGTCAACCAAAGAGTTGTTCGCCGAACTTCAAACCCATGAATGGGATATTCAGATGGTGATCAAGAATGAAGCTGTTAGAACCCCAAATTCAGCAGCTGACGATGATGCTACATTTTTCGTAAAGAGAGACTTCCAAAGGCGACCAAAGAGGCCAGTTCACTTCGAGAAAACTGCCTATTAATCCTCACCTGCGAAGGATGCCTCCACCTCTGTTCAAAATAAGGAAACTGAACTATCAGTTGCCAAACCGGAGTAACATATGAGGAACCTGACCGTACTTCTCTAGAAGGCCAAATGAAAAGGGAAGAAAACTCAGTCCAGTGAGCAAAGATTCACAAAGAGAGAGTCACCTCCAGATCATCTGAAGTATGAGGGCCCTCTAGTCTCTCAGGAGGAGAGAGACAGACTGAAGAAGGTGTTTGAACGGAGAGCATCTAAAGCTGTAGCCCAAACAATGCTCACAAGAACTGAAGTGCCAGACGTACCTGACCATGATGATTGGCTACTACACGTCTGAGGATGAAAATGATGTGGAAGCACTACTTGTCTTCATGGCAGCTATTGATGGAGACGTTACCGATGGAGAAGACAACGCTTCAAACTGCGAAATAGTGGTAACAGCCCATCTACCCTCATCTAGTGCATCTACATGTTTTGAAGAAAACTCTGAACCATGTCACTCAGGCTCAGAGGACGTTTCTCTTGAAAAAATTGTAAAAGAATTTAAAAAATTTCATAAGATTAAAAATACATTAATTAGTGAAAATGCCTCGCTGAAACAAGAGATTTCAGTTTTGACCAATGAAGTCGAAAGAACGAGGTCACTCAGCGAGGAACTGGAAAAACACAAGGATGAGCATTTTAAGCTTCTTAAATATTTTGAAAAATGTTTCAAAAGAATGTGATTCCTTGAAGACAACTAAACCTGTAAAATGTGAATGTACTTTCAAAAAGAGCAAAAGAAAATTAGATGAGATTCAAAATGCTCAAATACAGTTGACCGATAACACATGGAATTGGTTTCTTTGAGCAGCAAAATGAAAAGGTTTAGAGCGAACATGCATCCACATATAGGACTAAAAAAACATTTTCGCACTTTGTCAAAACCAAACTTAGTCCAAATCATATGTTCGAGAAAGGATATGTCAATTTCAAAGAGCCAGTTAAGCAAAATGTCAAGACCAGATGTTGGTAAAAAACTGACCCGAAACTGGCACCTCAATAGAATACTAACACAGTTCGTAAACTGTATAAACCAATTATCGAGAGGAGAAATGACATTCCCTCTAAACTGGATAAGCGTAATGTTCCTTATGCAAGGAATCCAATTTTACCAACATGAACGACTAAGCAACATGTAAATGTTGCAAGGAAGTCATTTCGACAACTGGATAATAATCCGAGAAGTTATGATAGACCACAGTTCTATTATAACAATTATCCGATTAGGGGAAACACCTATTCGAGGCCTGAGTCAAGACAGTTTTACTCTCAAAAGACTGTGATGGCTATTCACCCGAGAACAGTTTCTTGAGACTCTTTCCAGAACAATCATTTCAGGAAGAGTTCACACACTACAACATTTCATAACATGCATTCAAACATCATACATTACTTTAGAAGAAAGGTTGATCAATCACCAAGAAGTGATTTAGTTTCACGAAATGTAAAAGTGAAACAAGTGTGGATACCAAAAGGTTGGATCTAGAAGATTGACTTTGCAGGACCCGAAAGGATACGGTGACCTAAATAATTTTTTTGGTCTTGTAGGGACCGAGTTCTCAAAAGAAAGCAAAATCATGGATATTAGACAGTTGGTGCTCGTCACACATGACAGGAGAAAATGATTTAGTTAAGAATCTTGTGATGTACAAAGGAGCATCAGTCACTTTTGTGAACAAGGCCAAGGGACAAGTGATTGGAAAAGGATGCGTGGAGCACAATGGAATCATCATTCAGAACGTATCCTTAGTCACCAATCTGAAACACAATCTTCTAAGTATAAGCAAACTGAGTGAGAATGACTATATTGTCAGCTGTGAAGAAGAAGAATGCCACATCATAGACAACGTGACTCACAAGACTATAATTAGAGGAATCAGGAAAGGAGGTCTTTACATTGTAGATTGGTCCAGTGGAGAAGGGGGAACAAGCCTCCTGGCGCACAGTTCCTCAAAAGGAGTAAACTGGTTGTGGCACAAAAGACTGAGTCATTTGAACTTCAACTCGATCAGACATCTGGTGAAGCATAATTTAGTTGAAGGACTGCCACAGAAGAAGTTGCAGAAAGAAGGAGTATGTAAAGCTTGTCAGCTCGGAAAACAGACAAGAGCCTCCTTCATGAACAGGCCAGTTACAGCAAGCACGGAATGAATCTCGGAACTGCTCCACATGGATTTGTTTGGTCCAGTTACTCCACCAAAAATTGGAGGAGGAAAGTATACGTTAAAGTTTTTGAAGACTACTCAAGATATACGTGGGTGGGGCTGCTCAAATCCAAAGATGAAGTCAAAATTCAGCTGCCAGAACTGATTACACGTCTTCAAAATGACAAAGGGGTGATAGTTAAGAGGATAAGGTCCGATAATGGAACAAAATTTTGCAATGGACCCCTTATGGATTTCTGCGCTGAAATTGGAATCGAGCATGAGAAGTCAACTCTAAGAACTACTTAACAAAACAGTCTTGCTGACCGGAGGAACAGAACACTCAAGGAAGCAGTAAGGACCATGATGGCCGAGACCGACAACTTGTTACACACAGAATTGAAGTGCATTTAACACGCGGCTGCACAAGACTCCCTATGAGATCTATAATGGTCGTAAGCCCTCTATAGCTCATCTTTGTGCTTTCGATTCTCCATGTTATATTCACAATAATGGGAAGTCTAAATTGAATACCTTCAGCCCTAAGGCTGATGAGGGAGTGTTCCTTGGGTATGGACATCCTTCATTTAAGGGATATAGGGTATTCAATAAGACAACCCAGCTTGTGGAAATAACATGTCATGTTGTTTTTTATGCAGTTATTCTAGTGCGCAGGACACTTCAAGGACTGGGTCTGGAAAATAATGAGATCAAAGTTGTCAATGAGGAACCTAGAACTGATCTTGATCATAATAAAACATTTTCTCTGACTAGATCTATGAATGATATTTCCGAGACTCCAGTCGCCTCGGCTGAAACCCAAGCAGTCGAGAGGGCCAATGATGCTAATGTAATTTCTGAGGCCTTAAGGTTTGTTAATATCGAAGAACCAAGTGAAAAGAAGCCCCCTGAAATGAACTCAACGGTTTTTGAAGTGGAGCAAACTGATACCAAGGAAGTCAACCTTGAGGCCACTAACGAAGCAGGCCTAAACGTCGAGCAAACTGTAGTTCAGAATCCAGATACTGATCGGAATGTTGTTCCAGAAAAGGAGATAGAAGAGTTCAAGAACAAAGAGACGAAGCAGATCCAAAACTTAGAAGTGAACTATCTCAAGAGGAACATCCAACAGTTTCTGAAACTCTAATTGCTCCCACTAAAGCCGTACCTGTGAAGAAGCCTAGTTGGTTAAGAGATCACCCCATTGAAGCTATCCTGGATGAAATTGGCAATCTAATTCGAACAAGACAAGGAACTGCCTTGATGTCTTGCTTCATTTCTCAAGTTGAACCAGTAAAGATTGGAGAAGCTCTTCAATCAGCGGATTGGATCAATGCGATGCAAGAAGAACTGACATAATTCAGTCGCAACAATGTGTGGCATCTGGTGGAAAGACCAACACATCAGTCTATGATCTGTACTAAGTGGGTCTTCAAGAATAAGAGAGATGAGACCGGAACCATCGTAAGGAATAAATTGAGATTGGTTGCCAAAGGCATGCTCAATGCAAATGAATCGATTTCGACAAGACTTTTGCCCCAGTTGCCAGACTGGAGGCTATTCGGCTATTTTTAGCATATGCTGCCTACCATGACTTCACCGTTCTTCAAATGGATGTGAAGAGTGCATTCCTTAATGGCGAATCAAAAACTAGGTCTTCTTGAATTTGATGAAATCTCAAGAGAATGAGATGTAAACTGATCCGATGTAGAATAGTATGGCTTATTATTTAAGTCAAATAAGTTCACTCAATGTTAAAGTCGAAGGGAAAATGACTACTTCATTCATTAAGAAAGGTGAAGGATACAATGTCCAAGCAAAACATAATGAATCTATATTTACAGAAAGCGAATGGACACACATCTCGATGGGTAGTAGTCTTTGGCAACCAGTTTAGACCCATCTTCAGTAAAGAGAGGGATCCTCTTTTTAATGAGCCAGCCCAGTTGCATGCCGTATGGGACGGTGACCTTAGGAAGATTCCGAAAGACCATCATCTCCCGGTAAAAGATGAAAGCTGCCCAATCTACTTCTGCCTGGTCCTCAAAAGCCATCTTTGCTTTCCATACTAGCGGCAAAAAGTCTGTATACAAAAGGGAGTTGCCAACCACCATCTTGTTAATTATGTCAAAAGTTGCTCTATAGTGAGGCTTGAGGAACTCGCTAGTCACAGTTGGATGGAACCCGGTCCCCGCTACTCTCCACCGCTACCACGCTGACCACTCAGGCATTGTGTCATCCTTGAGATAGTCCATGACCGGGATGCTGTTGTGTCTAAGCCCGAATTCAACAACGAGATAGTTAGCAGACAGAAAGAACTCCTCCCCATTAAGATTGAAGTAGATCTCTTTCTCTGTGACAGTGGAATTGTAAGCGAGCACCTTCAGTAAATCCTGGTGGAAGGAATGAGGTTTCTTGATTACAAAGGATTCAAGTCTGTTGGCCTGCAATTTTTCCATAACCTCATCAAAGATGACAGGAGTCTTTCAGTTTTGTCGATGGAACCCACATAAGTCCACAATTTTGTTCCTTCAGATGGAGATCCTCGCAACCTCTTCCACAATGTTAGGTGGAGAATTCATCTCATTCAAAGAAAATGCATAGAGCAAAGAAGCAAATGCTGATATAAGGTGACATATTTTTCTTTGTGAAAAAGGTATTTATTGTTTATTTCTGTGCAACGATCTATGAGTTAGAATTGAATGCCAACTATTGTGTCACATCACTCCTAAATGGACGTGAACGCAAACAAGAGAGTAGGCTAAAAGTGTAACCTGAGTGCTTAGCCAAATCATGGATGTACGATCACGATCTCCCAGATCTCATGATTAATTCCTTAGAAAGGAGTTGAGACACTGAGAATTCACAAAGCAGCACCATGGTAAATTGCCTGACGTGTACAGTTAAGAAAGTGGCGTTATTAGGAATTCACTCAAGATTGGAACGAAGAAACAATTCTATTTCATTCATAAGAGAGAGTATTACATCAATAGAAAATCAAATAAATGTACAATAGAAGTCCTTGGAAAAGGATGAAGTTTGATCAGCGAGGGAATCGACGCCTCGGATGATAGAAGTCTTAGTCCTTGATGTTGGTCCAACCTTGAACGAGGGACGGAATCTCCTGCTCCAGAAGCCAGCTCAGTTGCATCCCATAGGGAATTGGGATGTCAGGGAGAAACTCGAAGGCTTCCCGCACCTGGTTGAGTACATAGGAGGCCCAGTCGACCTCTTCTTCTTCAATAAAGGCCATCATAGCCTTCCAAACTGAAGGAGAAAAGTATGTGTCAGATAAAGGATAGGCAACAATCATGTGATTTATGATGTCAAAAGACAGGCGATATCGAGGCTTCAGCCAATTTGATGAGACCGTCGGGTGGAAATCGACATCAACATCCCTCCATCTATGCCACGCAGACCATTCGGGCGCCGATTTATACTTGAAGCAGTCCATGACTAGTGTATTCTTGGAGATGATTGTTTGTGAGCCTATCAATGCCCTGAAGAAGAAATATACATGGGAAAATCATGCGACGTTCGAGACGATGTCTATTCATTTAAATGCATGGAATGACGTTCCAGGAAGACACAATGTTCCACGATTTATAATCAGAATCTAAAACATCAACATTGAATACTTGACAACTGCCATGTGCGAGTCAAATCTGGACATGTGTTCGACAGTTCAAAGGTAACAGGCGTATGTCATTAAATTGTCAGAAGATAAAGGGACGAAAATACTGCCTGCGCAAAAAATCTTAAAGAAACATGGCAAACCATTCATTGATGACAAAAGATGGTGCAAGGTACATAGCAAAAAGCAAAACGGGCAAAATAAATCAGTTCAGTTTTTTTTTCTGGAGGCAGTCAACGGGTGGACAACCCTCCAGTAGGGTAGTAGTCGGATCCAAATTCGATTTGACGTGCCTTCCTTCAAGTATGGAATCTGTTTCTCAAGGAGCCAGCTCAGCTGCATGCCATAGGTAACAGTGATTTCAGGCAGTTTTAGCAGAGCGCTCCTCAGGCGATCAAAGATGGACCCTGCCTAGTCCACCAAAGCTTGGTCCTCAAACGCCAACATTTCCTTCCAGACAGACGGCGAGAAGTCAGTTTCATTAGGAGAATTACAGACCACCATATGGTTAATGACATCATAGGATACTCTGTAACGCGGCTTGAGAAATCCACTCGACACAGTTGGAAGGAAATCAATGTCCCACACTCTCCAATCCTGCTAAGCTGACCATTCTGGTGCCGTCTCCTCACATCAATAGTGTAAAACCGACGTTCCACTTCAAGAAAGCTCGAACATATCTGCAAAATAATCAGCTGACCAGAAGAATTCCTCCCCATTGATGTTGCATTAGGTTTCTTCATCAGAGACCCTGGCATAGTAAGTCACCAACTTGAGCACGTCTACATGAAAGGAATTAGGTGTTACTATTACAAAATGCTCAAGATAATGTGCCTTCAAGTTCTCCATCACTCCGTCGTGAAACTCTGGAATTCTCCAGTACCGTGCACCAAGTCTCTTCTCATCCAGAATCTTGTTCCTCTGGATGGAAATCTTTCTCATTTCCCTTGAAAGATTAAAAGGAAAGAAGAAGAAGAAGATGAGGAAGACATATTTATGGAAGATCGAATGTATTTTAGATTTCTGAAAGAAGATGGATCATGTAGATTTTCGACCTCGAAAATGGGGCATTTATGGACGATATTGTGCATAAATAAAAAATGTGGCAAATTACTTAAATATTGGATACGACTCCTCACAATTCACAGTCAGAAATCGATGAGTCAGCATTCAATGCCCACCAACCGCATCGAGCCATACAGAATGGATATATGGGAATCAGATCAGAAGGCTATGAACTTAGAGTCAGTAAAGGGGTCAAAATCACAATAATAATGATTCCCAGACTTCACATTAAAGTCCAAGAATGGAGTTTAAGAGTTGTTTGAAAACAGCGCTAAGAAACTGTCAAGGTCATAGTGTTATCTATCGAAAGAAAAGACGGTTTCTAACTAGCAACTAAACGGATACAATTGCTCAGTTTTTCATTATAAAGATAGTTTCTAAACTACCTTTAGCTGTTTTAATGAAGACTTGGGATAGTGAAAACTGCCTTAGTCAATGCACGAATTTTCAAAATTCAACGAAGTTTTCGGTTGCACGTCACATTAAATGCGGACACCTCAATGTCGTATTACTCAGAGCCACATCAACTCTCTCATGCACTACTAAACGGCATGCCAGACGATGTGAATCGCTGCCTACATCATCCTCTATCTCAGTCGTTCAATGCAAAAAGGGGTTTCAATCTCAGCCTATGATTTTGTTAAACGATTGATCACCAAAATCCCTTAAACCTCTTCTGTCATCGTCTTCGACATTCTCTCTTGAACACTCAACTCTCTGCGAGTCAATCCTTTAAGAAAATCTAAAGGTCTCTACACCAAGTCTCCTAACTCATCAACATTTCATCTCCCAGTCATGCCGAAAGAGAAGACTCAAATCAGGGAGACCATCACCTCCAATAACCCTGTACCGTTCATAGTCACTGAGCCTCACAAGACGAATTATTTCAAATACTTGACAATTTCAGTCTCACCAACCAACAGTTTCGGGCATCGCAAGTCGTAAAGGAGAAAATCTTAAATTAGAAGAATTTTGCCTTGATCAGGTCAGACACAACGATTGCTACAGAGATCGCCGCGAAGCTCATAAAGGAGAATCTAACACAGTTCTTGACTGCCAGACCCTGGAAATTCAACCTAAAATGCAATATTTGACGAACATAATTGATTCTTCCAGACGAATGTTGCATCACAGGATATAAGGGTTAATCCTAATCTCGTCGCACAACATCTTCATCTACCCAAAATAGGAGTCCACATCTCCAGCTATCTCCTTGATGATAAGGAGGATCTGAAGACTCATTGGTTGAATTAGAAGAAGCCATAGATTCATGAGAAATTCAAACCCGCCACCAAGGTGTCTGAACTGAATCCATTCTATAAAACACTCATTGAGATCGCACTAAGGACGATCTATTGTGGCATTAGATCCTTATCTTAGTTAAGAAGTCCCAAATATGCCTTAATGATGGCTCTTGATGACTGTCCTAGAGGAAATTGGGCGGCATATATCTTTGGGCGATTGCTGGAAAATGCGAAGAAAAAGAAGGGCATCCAAAAGGATGGCAAGTTTTTGTCAAGTGTCGGTTTTGGTTTGAAGGTTAGCTATCTTCTCGAAAGTATTTTAGGAATATGAAATGAGGGGGAAGACCTTATACCGTCAGACTTAATTCCACCAAAGGATCCAGTCTACCGTTTGATTCAAAGAGATGAAGGTGGTGACAGTGGAGACGATGGTGATGATGAAGGGCATGACAGTTTTGACGACAAGGAAGTAGATGTTGAGATGACTGAGAGTCTCGCTACCATTCCGCCAGTTCGAACTTTCAAGGGTCCCAAGAAACTTAAAAAATTAGCACCTAAGTTCAAATACATGAACATAGGCGAAAAAGGAATAAGAGGAAGCACACAAAGATAAACTCTGGAGAAGGTTCACAGTAGGCTGTAAAAGGTAAGCAGACTGTCCGTGTACATCCCCAATGTAAGAAGAAGAAGATGACGAATCATGGAAAAATAATGAGGACAATTGCTAAGAAATCGAAATTCGATGCTACACTTGAAGGGGCTGGTCAATCCTCCAAACCACCAGAGACTGCTCGGATCCCAGAGCACATGTCTACTAACGATATTGAAGGTCTTTAACTTAATGGACTTGTAATCTATACAATAGATAAGCACGTAGATTTTGAAGAGATGTCATGCTCCTCATCATCTAATTCTGAGAAAACAAAATCTCAAAGATCAGTACAACCTGAGGATGGCAAGACCGCCTCTGAAGATTCAGAAGAGGAACAAGAATCAATTAAGGAAGCAGAACATGAGAACATTCCCTTCTTGAATTCCAGGGGAACTGATCAAAATGACTTTCAATAGGAGACTGCCACAAACAAAGAAGCATCGAATCTAGAAACCATCAGAAGAAAGATCATTGAATATCACGTTGCCCTTGAGCAACTGAATGAACTGCGACAGAAGTTAAATGAAAAGGAGCAAATTTTCAAGACACGTCTCTCCCAGCTTGAAAAAGAAGAAGGAATGGAGCTAGAAAAATAGCTCAGGAAAGAAGATGAAGAGGCTTTGGCTCAAGCGATCATACTCTCCCAAGCGATATCTCTTGCAGAAACTACCGAGAAAGCTGTCGAGCCTATTTGTCAACAACAAGTGAAATTGTTTCTCCAAAAGAACTTTCAGCAATTATTCCGAATCAAAACTGCTGAAGAATATTATGTCACGAAAGCTCGAAAAATTCGCAAGGAAGAAGAAGATTTTCAAAGATTAAACCACGAAGCTGAGTAAAGAAGACTTGGGGCAGAACAAAAGAAACGAGAAGAAGAGGATGCTGCTAAGCTTAAGAGAATGCAAGAAGAAAAAAACAGCAGCTGAACTGAGAAGAAAAGAGGAAGAAGCAGTAGCTACTGAAGCAATTAGAAAAGAAGAAGAGGACACTGCCAAAAAGGCAAGAAATACAGCAGCAGCAGCAAAGCAAAAAGAGAAAGAGGAAGCAACCAGCAGAGCTCATCTTCAACTTGAGTTATTTACTGCTACATCTCAGAGTCAAATCGGCGGAGACTCTAGAGTACTGGCTGCACCTGAAAGAACAATGTCTCCCAACCCCATCTCTGTGGCTGCACCTCACCTACCCCTTGATGTTTTGAGACAGGAGATGGATCAGCGGATCCTTACTATTTTTTATTTTGTCAAAAAGGGGGGAAGAAAGAAGAGATGAAGCTATGAAGCTGCAATTAAAAATTATAGAGAGACAAGAAGAGGAGCAGAGAATGTGAGAAGAGGAACAAAGATTGCGGGATGAAGAGATAAGATTACAATTAGAAGCAATAAAGGCTTCCAGATAACAAGAGTTGAAACTCTTCATAGAAGTGACCGCAACTCTTAAGGGGCAAGCTGGATCCTTCACTTCTGCCACCACCTCCTCAAAGCCAAAGAACGCATATTCCTCTAATCAAGAAAATGAGAAGGGCAAGGATCAAGACAAGCAAAAGGAGTAGCTATGTTAATTTGGATTATTTTATGTTTTCTTTTGTTACCGTAGTTTCAAAACTTTTCATGTACTTGTAATCAAACATATATAGTGAAAAGTGAAAAACTGTTGGTTTGAAGACAACTACTCTTTATCTCTTACCTTGATTCTTGACTGGCTGAACTCACACATTCCAGTGTGATCAACAATCCTTTCTCTTATCGCTCTAATTTGATTTATATTAATCGAGAATGTTCTCTCCCATTCAGGGGGAAGATCAATTAGAGTAGGTTGAGTGTAGAAGAAGCACAGTTCTGAGTAGTGTTAGATTGACAAACCTTGTAAACTCAGATCAACTGCATCTTCTTGCCAACTTAGATAGACTTAGAAGTATGGTTTTGACAACATCAAAAGGGGGACGTTATTAGGTGTTAATGTAGAAATCCCACCTTTAAAATCGATGTTTTGATGTGTCAAAACTGTGTACGAAAGTCTAGGTAAGAGAGTTATTACCTCATGTAATCTTTGTATAGGATGATCGAGTTGTAATAGTCTAGGAGAAGAGAACTGTCAAAAACTATGGAATAGTTTTTGAAAAAGAAGTCGTTGAGACAAGAAAATTGTTAAGGATAATGGACGAGAAAATAAAACCGAGCAGAGTAATGAACGCGAAAGACTATGCAGACAGTTTTTCAAGTATTGTATTTAAAAGAAAACTGAAAACACAGTTTGCATAAAGATATTGTCGAGAGGCGCTCACAGTTTCAGATCAGGAAGGTTTCACGTCAAAAGAATACGTGAATAGCAAGATGTCGATCAGTCATAAAAGAACATTAAAGAAGTCAATGATAAGAGATGAAGACACACTTAGTTATGATTGGCGTACAATGTTGTTCGGTGTCTGACACATCAAGTACAAACTGCCCTGCAAAAAGCATGACAGTGTTTCAAAAAGGCAGATGAGCAGGTCTACTTTACAGAGAATGATGGACACTGATTGGACATCCTCTAAAATGTCTCTACCAGCTATTTCCAAATCTCCAACTATAAATAGCAGGAGGATCAGAGACAAACATACGTTTTTTGAACACGAATCCAATCGAGCACTTGAAAATCTTGTTGTCACTCTACCGAATTTAAAACTCTAACACGCTGAAAGATATCAACCTAACGTCATTATTTATGTAGTTCATTCATTGAACACGAGACATTATTGCTTAAGAAATCCTTAGTGATTCACCGTGTGACCCTGTAAACACGACGATAAACTCTTTCGACTTTATCTACTTTTTTGGTGTTCTTACTTTTCAAGTGAGAACACAACAACCTGATTTTCTAATGAAATGAAGGTTATTACGGGAAACTTCTGGGAAAAACTTAACCATCCACCCACCAGAGAAGGAAAAGGGAAGTTTGTCCACAATCTATTTCCGATGACTTTCAGTTCTTAGGAGAATTCGAGGTGGTACCTGGCTTCGAGGAACTAAAGAATGAGTGAAGAACAACAACCTGAGTTAGTGATCCATTCTGCTATGGACGGTGATTTCTACAACATTTGGCTTTAGATCGTGAGTATTGTATCTTCATCACTTAGTGAATTACCGGATCAATTTTCGAAGAGTGGACGTAGGATTTAAGGCTCCGAACCACTCTAAATATACTGTCTCATTTACAGCTTTACTCACTATACGCATCATACAATTTTCATTTGTATTAGAAACCTTCAACACTTGTGTGAAAGTGTTGAAGTGTAAAATTGTTGACTGCTCATAACTGTAAACTGGTAATCTAATCTGCTGGCTAACACAAACTGTCGTTTTTAAAACTGTAACTTAAAAACTAAGTGAACTTGAAACTGAACTGCCTGCGTTTAAGAGTGCGAACAACTGTCTTTATACTTCCGCTGCACATCATACGTACTCTAATCTGGGACCAACAGGATCTATGGTCACATCTCTTTAGTTAGAGCTATATGACTCAGCAGTGTCATGCATGTTTGTTGAACTAGACATAGCAGATATCGTAGAGTTTACTACCTAACCATTTGTGACCGATAGGGTTGATTCCACCTCTTGTTCTTCTTCAGCATCATCATCATCATCATTTATTTTGGCCATAAGCACCATCAAGACATCTTCCTCATCTTCTTCTAAGGAAAAACTACCATCATCGTAGTCAGGAATGTCAGGGATTTCGGTTCTGGTCAGTAGAGCCTTTGTGACCGCCTTTGATGCACACCTTACAAATATTTTCTTTAATCTCTCTCCCTTTCTTCCTTCTCTACTCGAGGACAATCTAACTTAAGATGGTTTGGGAGTTACATTCAAAGCACTATCTTGGTGCTCTTTTTGATTGGCGATTCTCTACTGGCTAAGTTTCCTCTTTCTTAGCTTTGGCCTTCAACAATAGCATCTGCAACTTCTTCATTTGTTCCTCCAGATGGCTGATGGAACACTCAGTCTCCTTTGATTGAGACCCACTTGCTGAGGTGGTCTCCTTCGCTGGACTTTATTGAACTGGACGATCTGTATGGAACATTTTCTTTGTTTTCCACTTTGGAGCCTCTCTTTTGACGAAGTATGCAGAGTCCTCAACGTGGTTCTCAGTAGATGTTACGATCCTCACAACTTCATTCTTGTTGGTCTGCAAGATGTCCCATTCATGAGCCTGAAGTTGAGCAAAATCTTATGCATTGTCATCTTCGAAAGATCCATCTCTTTGAGGCTTGTCACCTTGACAAACCAATCATTTTTCGGCATCTTTGAGAGTATCTACTCGTTTATATCTGCAAGATTATATTCTTGCCCCAAGGTTTTTAACTCACACACAATGGAGTTAAATCTAGCTTCAATTTGTTTTATTGTTTCGCTAGGAAGCATCTGGAATGATTCGTACTTTTCTACGCACTGTTAAAGATTATTTTCCTCATTTGATCTGTTTCTTGACATAGGGTGCCAAGAAAGTCCCACACCTATTTGGCGTTGTCATATTCCAAAGCCTCGAACAATTAGAGGGTCAGGTAGAGCATTCATGATTAGCTTAAGAGCTACAGCATCCTGTTGAAGCTGTACTCGGTCTACGCTGGTCCATTCAGAATATAGCTTATCTACCATCTCTGGTACTTCTGCATCACCAAGTCGAGTATTCACCTTAGTGATTTTAATAGGTCTTTCTTCGATCACGTACGCCATTTCTGGGTGTATGTTCTTCAGTGTGATTGATCGATGCTAAATCTGCATACAAATTATAGCAAAGGGCAAATAAATTTATAAACAACCCAAGGGTTGGTCGATCCCACAAGGATAGTGCAATGAGGAAAAATCATGTACTGGATATAATTTTCAAAACTCTTGTTTGGGTAAATCAATTCAAAAGGTTTTGGGTTTTCAAAACAATTAAATTAAAGAGTAATTCAAATAATAAAAATCACAGATTCCAGGGAAATCTACCAATCTGATCAACATGCTAGAAACAAATATTCAAACCCATAAAAGATAATTTTGGTGGAAAATCTATTAATGTGGAATTAATTCCTTGGTCGGGCAATTAAAACCTAAATTACTAATTAGTGTCTTATTTCCTCTCGGTCTCAAAATACACCAATTAATCAATTTCATAAAGATCTAGATTTTCCTACAATTGAAATCTTCTTGGTCGGACAGATAATCAAAAGTATTAAATCCTAACTTCCTATTACTAACCTTCACCTCTCGGTCCTTCGATTAATAATTGAAACCAACCTCAATCTTCATCTCTCGATCCTTCGATGAGAATAGATTTAAAATAAAACATAGGATTTAAACCAATAAAAGGGTTTGAATTATTGAATCAAAACATGTATCACAAAAGGAGAAACCCTAGAACCTGTTTAGGGTTCTAGCCTAACATATTAAAGATAAACATTGCAGGGAAAATAAAGATTGCATTAAAAAGTAAAGGTTCAACGAAAAGTAAAGA
>JAPKLW010000838.1:68215-135883 GCA_026898455.1 Plectranthus barbatus
CGAGCTCGCTTACGCTCAGAGACCAAGTCTCACTCGAGCTCGCTTACTCTCAGAGACTTAGTCTAATTCGAGCTCGCATACGTTCAAAAAATCAAACGACAAATACTTTAAGTATTAACGATCCAACCAAGCACCCAAACCTTAGCCACAATTCAGTTTCATTCAAACATCACGATTTAAATGAAACTGGGGGGTAGTTGTTGTGCCTCGATTCGGAGTGCCCTAATTATAAAAAGATTCTAAGTCTAAAACATGATGGTTCGACCTATACTATACGTAGTCGACTCAGAAGGAGGGTCTACGCCCATCGCGTGAAGAAAAGGGAAGGACGGTCAGTAAGGCAGATATCAAGGGATCGTATATCCTCAATCACGGGATTAACGAAGTCTTCCATATTCAAATCACCTTTGTATAGAATGTTAGCATTTTAATTGCCTGATTGATGTATTTACCATATATAACTCGACCTATCAATATAAATAGGGAGAGAAAATTCAGAAAAGGGGTTCTTCGTTTTTGATAACACATTCTTCTAGACAAACTCCAAATCTCAGTACTCTTTTAATTCAAGAACATTTTACGAAACAACAAAACTCAAGCCCTATAGGAGTCCAGTATTTTCCTATAAATAGGCCTCAGTTCCTCAGACCACAACACACCACAAGATCATAAGTTGCACACAACAAACCAGGTTTTGGGAGCTGTGCTGATCGACTAGATCTGAGAACGAGGAGGAAATTCAGCTTCTCAACCGGGTAAGGGATCTGATAGAGAATCTTCACCAGATTTTCAGATCGAGTTGGGATACAGATAAGAAGATCAAATCAGGAGGATTTTTCTTCTTCTCTCTCTCCTTGTTTTCGAAAATAACTGTTTTATTTTCTCAAGATTTATTTCCTCAATCTGTTAGGAATTAAATCTTTGTGCGTGGGAAAGATCAAAGGGAATCTCCGCGCACTCGTTCTCCAGAGTTCATCAATCCAGGTATTCTGCATAAACCTTCTTATGCATAATAATATAGGAGCATGCTAGGATCATTCATAGGCATAGCAATTTATTTTTGATATTCCAATTAACGATCCTTGGCAAACGGACTTCGTGATTCAGTTCACGAATCCCTTCATAACATAGATCTTGAAGCGAACAAGATCCATGCACTTGAATCCCTTGTGTTGTGAAGAAAAACCAACGAAGATGCAAGGTATGCTGCGAGGAGAAAAATTTTTCACTGCATAGTCTCGGAGACACGGGTAAACCCTGCATCCAAAGGGATGAAAATTTCAAAAATTCGGAGCACAATCAAACAATGCCTGAAACGGCGAAATACCACCAAGAGGCGAAGACGGCAACCGATTTATAATATAAGAAGCAGTAGAAAATGCATCAACCTATAATGTAAGAGGAATATTTGCATGAAACAATAATGTGAGACCTGTTTCAGTGATATGTCAGTGTTTCTGCTCTGCCCAACCGTTTTTTGAAGGAGTGTAAGGGCAAGAAAATAAATGAAGAATACCCTTAGAAGAAAAGAATTCACGAAATGCATTATTCGTAAATTCTGTTCCGCCATCACATTGAAAACTTTTGATGGTGGTAGAGAATTGATTTTCCACCAAATTAACAAAAGCTTTTAGATGAGTGAAAAAATCAGATTTTCGAACCATAGGATAGAACCAAGTGAATCGACTGAAATCATCAATAAACACCACATAATAATGATAACTAGAGGAAGAAGTAACAGGGGCAGGACCCCATAGATCACAATGAACAAGATCCAAGACATGTGAAGCACGTTTTTCATTTAAATAAAAAGGTAAACGAGTACTTTTAGCTTTTTGACACGAGGAACATAACTGAGGTTTGGGCAAACATGAACTAACAGAGATATGCCCTTGCTTTGACAATAAAGAAATGGAATCAAAAGAAACATGACCTAGACGACTATGCTAAAGTTCAAATGAAGCACAAAGTTGACCGCGCTTCAGCTGAGAGACAAAGGCACGCTGAAAATGATCGAGCAGATAGAGCCCACCATTATGACGACCGCGAGCGAGAATTTCCTTTGTTTGGCGGTGCTGAATAGCAAAATACTTGTTAGAGAACAAAACATCAACAATCGTTAAGGATGGAACAACTAAGACGTCCAATAAACCAAGAGAATTAGATAAGCGGGAGGAACCAATATGCAAAACAGAAAGAGTAGCACCATTACCAACAACCACTTTTTTGGAGCTAGAATAAGGTTGGGCCATGCCCAGGGTATCAATATCAGAAGTCATGTGAGCGGAGGTGCTTGTATCAACATACCAATCTGAAGGAGATGCCGAGGAGATGGTGCAGCCGGTCTGGAAGGCTTCAGCAAGATTAGCCGAAGAGGATTGATTATACCGCTCGGAGCGAAAAGTGGCATAATGCCCGTCCTTACGACAGATTTGGCAGCGAGGAGGCCGTTTGTTGTAGAAACGACCACCACATCCACGTTTGGACAAATTACGCGAAGAGCCTGAGTTATTGGACTGATTCCCGTGGCCGAAAGTAGAGCCATCCGATGAAGTTTAGCCGTAGAATGCAGCATGCGGAGCCGAAGGTGAATGCATGGATTCCTGAAATAGAAATAACTCTCCGCATTGGAGACAAGATCACGAAAAGATGGAGGTTGAGTGAGGGCCATCTGCGCGACAGAAAAGGATGAGAAATCGGGGCCTAAACCGCGGAGAAACCAGTGTGCCTTATCGGTATTATCCACTAGACCTCCATTTGCTGCCAAACTATCACAAATAGATTTAAAGTCGCGAGCATATTCAGAGACAGAATGATCACCTCGTTTGATAAGCTGAAGATCATCTTTAAGACGCAGCTCTCGAGTTTTAGATTTGTTGCTGAAAGCGGTGTCCACAGCGAGCCAAACCTCGCGTGCCATCGTACAACCAATGACCTCGGCCGTGGCCTCTTCAGAGAGGGTCGATAGGAGCAAACTCAACACCTTTTGATCCTAAGCATGCCACACTGGATAGACTGGATTTGGCGTAGGATTATCGGAAGATGCAGCGACCGTGGGCGTCGGGGAAGGCTGATGCAGTATTTTTTATCAAATAAAAATTATCGAACACGAAGACTCAATTCGCCCGTTGTTTTGAGTAAAAGGTATTGATTTATGAACTTTAATATCTAGACGCGATAAAATGACTTTGAATGATCAATTATAAACTGCCTAAAATTCTAAAGATTAATGTAACAACTAAATAAAATACCAAATGACTGACTTAAGATTACCAAAGAGAGAATAGTTGAGGAACATAGGATGGATTAGGGTAGATTAAGAATACGTTTGGACTTGTTAACTTACGAACCAATTTCTGTTAGATAATTTGGATCAATTCACTGATTTGAGTTATTACCCTTAGTACCGGTGCAACAACCGTAGATTAATCTCAATCTCAACCTAAGTCTAAGTATGTTGATTTCGATTAACTCCCAAAAGCTCAAGAATTAATGACCTAGATATCAATTCACCTATCTTCTAAGTGGAACAACACCCAATTATTATTGCAATCCCCTCTAATTAACAAACCTATTAAGTTAATTCATTGAGGCATACTTGCCAACACATGGTGATCAAACATGAAAGGAACACAAATTCAATTCCTCAATAATAATCAAACCCTTGGAAATTCTATTACTCAAATCCAAACAATATTCAAATCAATCCCAATCACATCCAAATCCTCAACAATGAGTTTAGCTACTCATGAATACAATGAAAAACATCAATATCCCACATTGAATCATAGAAGAGAAGGGAAGACAAGAAAGCTTAGGGTTTTTAATGATGAATCTTCAATTCTAGCTTCAAATCCTTCCTTCAACCTTCGATTCCCAGCCTTGAGACGTGAATTTCGCTTCTACTTCGTGCCTTTTTCTCTCTAGGGGTTTTAAGAGTCGAACCCTTATTTTGTGACATCCCTTGGCCTTTTATAGTTGAGAAATCCGCAGCCTCAGTACTTCAATCCCGAGCGGAATCTCCTTTGAAAACTTCCATCCCGAGCAGAATGGAATAAACTTCTCGCGAAAAAACCCCGACAGGTGACGAACAGAACAGATGGGTCCCGAACGGGACGGGCCTCGGCCTTCCCATTTTTCTCTCCTCAATTCACGCCATTTTTCTGAGTTCCGAAGGCAATGGAGCATCCCGAGCTTGGGTCCCGAGCGGGACCAGCCTGTCCTGAACGGGCTGGCCCTCGAATTTCCGTCTTTTGTGCCTTTTTCAATCCCGAACGGGACATGTTAGTCCCGAACGAGATTCTCTTCGCCCTCAGCCACATTTTTGCTCCAAAACTCGAATTTCTAACTCGTTTCATACCCTGCACACTCAAAACAACTCTCAAACACCAAGTGAAGGTAAATCAATGAAAAGAAGAGATATGTGTGTGATTTGTGCACCTAATCCACATCAAATCATTCAATTAGACACTCAAAAAATAGTACAAATTACACACATATCAAAGGCGACAAACCATCAACGTATTTCATGATCCCTTGACATGTAAGAAGGGGAACAACTTGCGACCGCAAGAGTAGAAAATTGGAAGATGATAACTTAATGGTTATCATATGAACCATCGTCGATAGCGGTAGAACGTTGGGCTCGGTAGTCATGGAGGCGCAAGAAAAAATGATCGAGGAAGAGAGAGAGAGGGAAGAGGATCGATATATTAGGCTGATACCATGATAGGGTTTATAATATTTGCCATAAATTTGAAATACATTGAAGGGAAATATGTAGAGTTTGCAAAGATATGAAAATATATGAAAATCTAAGATAAATCTAACTAAACCCTAATTATAGCTAAAAAGATATGCATGTAACTAACATGCAAAAATCACGTTGACATGATCGATAATTTGAATTTTTGTCTGTTAGAGACTAAAATTCATCAGTTAGAGAAAAAGATCGGGTCCTCCAATCATAGCCATTTTTCTGCTATGCTCTAGGATCTGATTTTCACTTTTGGCAGTATATGTTTCACCTACACTTGTCAGATTCGGTTTCAGTCAGAGGAATCTAAGTTCAAGTTCCTCGTGCTGAATAATGATCGACATTTTAAGGAATCTTCGAAATGACTTTAAGCTTCACTTGGATTCCTTTAGTCTTCATATTTTTCATGTTCTCTTAGATTTTGAAAATGAAAACTGACATTCTCCAAAGTTGGTTTTTAGTTTCCTTTCTTCTTTGGTGAAAAATACATTCTAAGTTTCAAGCTCCGAAACTTAGGGGTGTTTGGTTGGTGGGTTTCGGAATCAAGGAATTGAATGATTCTGAAATCCACCGTTTGGTTATCGGGTATCATTTCCATCGGAATGCGTTGATTCCCAAAAACTTGGGAATCCCCATTCCCCCATAATATAGAGGGTTTCATTCCATTCCCAAGTTTAATGCCCAGATTCGTTTTTTTTTTTAATTTCCTATAATATTAATATTAAGATAACAATATTACATAAATAATTAAAATGTATTATAATAATAGCATTATAAATATTATAATATTAAATAAAAATATTATTATAAAATATTATATTAATTATGATATTACATAAAATTATAATTAATATATAATCTTAATTATAATATTAAATATTATCATAATTATATATTATTATTATATTTATTAATATTAGAAAATATAATATAATTATAAATATATATAATTCAAAATTATATATTACTAATGTTAATATGATTATATAGTTATGATATCATTATAAAACATTATAGTAATTATGATATTATATGAAATTATATTTAATAAATAAATGTATTATTATATAATCTTAATTATAATATAAAATATTTTTATTATAAGTATATATTATTATATTTAGTAATATTAATAAATAAATAAACAAAATATTATTTTAACTATACATTATTATTATATTTAGCAATATTAGTAAAAGAAATAAATACTTATAATAATTTTTTAATTATATTATTATTATATTCATAAAATTATATTAATTATTTTAAAATAGTCATTTAAGATTAGTATAATAATTTATAAATATATAATATTATTTTATTTTTATTATCAAATTAATTATTATTATTTGTGTATTATTTAATCTTTTTTCTTAATATATGAACTTAAAAAAATTTAAAATAATTCCAAACCCATCTTATATACTAAACATCTTCATTGGAATGTTTAAATCCATACTCATTCATTTTACTTCCAAACCCATAACCATATCCATACCCATAGTGATTTCGATACTTATACCAAACGCTCCCTTAGTCTTTATCATTTCAAGTTTCTTGCAATCTTCACTTTACGTTCTGAAATTTGATTCTCGGTCTTTAGCTTCAGTTTCTAGTTTATTACAAATCAAGATTTTATCCTATACTAGGATTACATTAAAAACGTACTAGAAACCTAAAAATTGAGTTTTGACACACCAAAATATCAAATAAAGGAGTAAATTCAAACTCAGTTTTTAAACGATGAGAAATGAGAAAGAATTTCAGGTGTTGATTTCATAAGATCAACGAACTATATTACATAACAATTCATTCAAAAAACGCGGCATTTTATGGTCAATACCTTGTATTAGAGAACAATATAGTAATTAATTACAATGAATGATGATTTTAAAACTTGCATTCTAACTACGATTTTATTCATTTTAAGGGCAATATCCTGCATTCTAAATATAATTTTGTTCATTTTAAGGGCAATATCTTGCATTAACATTACATTGTGAAATCAAATGCTTTATCTCTCTATTTACGACATTTTATCTTCAATATTGTGCATTTAATCTTAGCAAACATGCATTTAAGAGTTTAAGAGAACTCTTAAGCTTTGACTTTGGCAGAGTTTTTGCTTTACTTTTTGCGAGAGTCGGGTATATTTTCCTATCGAGGATGACTCATATTTATAAGCAGTTGATCGATAATTTGAATTTCTGTCTGTTAGAGACTAAAATTCATCAGTTAAAGAAAAAGATCGGGTCGTCCAATCATAGCCATTTTTTGCTATGCTCTATGATCTGCTTTTCACTTTTTGCAGTGTACGCTTCACCTACCCTTGTGAGACTCGGTTTCAGTCAGAGGAATCTAAGTTCAAGTTCCTCGTACTGAATAATGATTGATATTTGAAGGAATCTTCAAAGTGACTTTAAGCTCCACTTGAATTCCTTTTTCCTTCATATATTTCACGTGCTCTTACATTCTGAATCTGAAAACTGACATTCTCCAAAGTCAGTTTAGTTTCCTTTCTTCTTTGATGAAAACTCCGAAACTTAGTCTTCATCATTTCAAGTTTCTTTTCATCTTCACTTTACATTCTGAAACTTGATACTCGATCTTAAGCTTCAGTTTCTAGTATATTACAACTCAAGATTTTATCCTATACAAGGATTACTTGTAAAGACGTACTAGAAACCTAGAAGCTGAGTTTTGACACACCAAAATATCAAATAAAGGAGTAAACTGAAATTCAGTTTCTAAAAATTTCTTCTTTTTTAGTGTTGTCAAAACCACTTATCTAAAGTTAGGAAAAAGGACATTTGATAAACTGAGTTTACAAAAGACACTACTCAGAGTATCAATCCTTTCACTGACCTTGTCTATTTGATCTTCCCCCTAAATTGGAGGGATATTTCTCGATTAATCAAAGTAGAGCGAAAGTAAAATTACTGATCACTTTGGAATGTGTGAGTTCAGTTAGGTTAAAAATAAGAGCATAATGAGTGAGTGAGAGACAATGAGATTTTGTCTATAATAGAGTTTTCAGTTTTTCATTTGATAGTGAAAGATTACAAGTACAGATCAAATACTAAAAACTAAAAAAGCAAAAAAAAAATTAAAAAACTTGAAATTAAGAGACTTACGGAGGAGGTTTCTCTTATGAAGATTGCTTTGAATCAAATAGTTTTGCGGCCAAATCCATTAAAACTTTGAAGTGAGCTTCGCCCCTCTCCTCCTCTGCTTCTTCTCTCCTCACGTTTTTAGCCTCTTCTTCCTCCATTCTTTTCTTCTGTTGCTCTTCCTTCTTCCTTCTTTCCTCCTACTCCTCTTTTCACTCATTTTCCCCCTTTTTGACAACATAAAAAATAGTAGAGACAGTCTGCTTTATCAAGGAGATGGATTTGGCAGTTTCAACATCTTTCTTGTCCTTTTCATCCAGCCTAGCCTTAACCTCCTGATTTTCTTGCCTTATTGGTTCAATCTGAGTTTGCACATAATTCTTTATTTCAGCAAACAAGGCGGATGGAGAATAGATTGAGGTAGTTTGGCATGCAACTTCAGGACGTTGGATCAGGGGCATCTTGGTGGTTATAATGGTCAGGGCAAAATGTACCATTACACAGGTCACTCGCCTCTCTTCTTCTTCTCTAATCCACCTCTCTTCTTTCTCCTTCCTCTTTCTCTCACGCTCAGCCACCTAGAGCTTGATCTTACTCCTTATTCTCTTGGCTCTTATGAGGTTGGCAGTTTTTGCAAGATCCTGAAATCCAGGGCCAATACTCTGATGAATAAACTCGGCTGCTCTCTCAGTAGTGTTTTGTGCGGTCAGTTTAAGAGAGAGAGAGAGATGGTCTGCTCTAATTCCTCATTTTCAAGCTCTGCTTGAGTAAGTTCGAGGTTAGCTCTTTCAATCTCAGTTTCAAGGCTCCTCTACTGCTCAGAAAGCTTTCTCACTTTCTCTAGCTTTGCAACAATGATATTTTGATAATCTACGGGAGCTAGAACTAAAATGATATCAGTTTCAGTTTAAAGGGAGGAAACCTATGAGATTGGAGTTGTAAAAATTTGAGTTTCCTCTTCATAAGAAAAATCAGCACAAGGTAGATGGTGAGCATTTTCTGAAGAGAGAGTTTGTTGCCTGTAAGCTCGGATAGTCAATAGTATCTGCCTTACCTCCCCCTCTGACATCTTCCTTGTCTCCTTCTGGCCACTCCATTCCAGGGCCCAGACTTCTTTTGATCACAAGAATGTTAGGCCAAGTCTTGCCAGCATAATTAGCCTCTCCTCCTCGTTGATCTGATGCATAACAAGATCAAACACTTCCACCTCGTGAACTCATCCTTCGAAACACTTGCCATCATGGATTCTTCTTCAAGGAAGTTAGGGTATAATAGCCTAATCTCCTCCAGAACCTTCTTCTCAACCCTCCCCGAGATCTTCGTCGCCCAGGGAGTCAGTTTTACATCTCCAACATCGTTCAAATCAATAGGTGGGCACAAGATCTTCAATCTTTCAGCATTGTTTTCAGGATGAGGCAGCACACTGCGAGGAATTTTATACGCATCGAACTGACTCCACTTGGAGATCAAATTTTTATCCATTGAGTCCCACGGATGGTATCTCCACAACCCATGTCTATCTCTTGAAAAATCAAACTCATCATGGATATCGAGATCATTGAAGTTCATCTCTGTATCAGAAGGTGTTAGACAATCATTAGAAGATATCTCAGTTTCAGTGTTACCTCCATCACCACCTTTCTCAAATTGAGGTTGGGCCTGAGATGTAGAAGTTTCAGCTCCAGTCTTCTTCATCGCCAGTTGTGCCGAGGTGGTAGCCTGCTTATCTGCAGCCTCTATCAGTGCCTTCTCCTGCTCTTCAAGCACGCACTCTAGAATTTCCTTGGCCAATTTAGCAACTTTACTCGCCGGTTGTTCTAGATCGATCTCCCTGTCAAAAATCTCAATTTCCACCAAAACTCAACAGTCTTCTTTTCAGAATGTTGATCAAAACCATGTGCTTCTTTGTATTGTTGGGCAAATGCGGCATCAGACGAATCTATGGGATCTTTGAAAGTCAGTTTCCTCTCGGCAGATACAACCAGCATTGAGAGATCAAAGTCATCTCCTTTGCCCTTCTTCTTCTTTTCCATAACATGACCCTTTCCCTTCTCAGCCTTTTTAGCCTTTTCAGCCTCAACTTCAGCCCGCTTTTGTTGTTCTTCTTCAGTTCGGCCTTTCTTCTCTCTCAACAGCTATTCTCTCACCTTCATTCAGATCTTTCCTTTTTTTTCCTATTGGTGGTAGATCGAGCCTTCTTCACAACAGAGATTCCAGCATCTCTGAATCGCCCCTTTGGTGAGCTCGGTCTTTTCTTAGTTTCATATTTCTTCCTTAGCCTCCGGTATGGCCTGCTCGTAACATCCCAAAGGTTGGTCAAAGTCGAAAGATTTTCCATCGCCTACTGGAAACTGTCTTCCTTCTCTTTTTCAGTTTCCTCCTCATCATCATCAGAACTAACAACTTCCTTCATGTCGTGATTAGGTGGAATAAAGTCAGCAGGTACAAGAGCTTCTCCATCATCCACCACCTTCTCAATAAAATTACTCACTTTCAGCCTGAAGCCCACACTCGTGGCAAAAGTCCCCTTGTTGGGAATGGTAATCTTCCTCTCGACATTATCTAACAACCTCTCAAAAAAAATCATCATCGAGGGCCATCAACACTGAGTACCTTTTCTTGCGCAACTTAGAAAAATAGCCAACATCACATTGCGGCATCCAAATTGCAAAGTCTGCCAAGAACTTGTAGAAACCATCAAGTTTAGAGATCTTGTAGTTAGCCTTCCAAGGAGGTTGGACAGACTCCTTCCATTTCGCCCAATGATTCTCCATGTGCTTCCTGGCATGTTTGGCTCCTCCTCCTTATAGGTAGGTGTAGCTTTGCACACCATCATGTTTTGAGATAGAAAATCTAACTCAGTAGTTTAGAATTGACTCTGATTGTCACGCCAGCCAAGGAGGCATTGAACGACCTCTTGTCAGATGCCACCATGGCATTGACATAGAATTACATCACGAAATATGGATAAAATCTTGTGGGGGAGGTAGCGAGAAAGTAAACCAACTCCTCACTCCTCAATTTCTGTCCCTGACGAGGGTGCGGGGAGACATTCACTGCTTCATCCAAGTATAGGATTTTCTCCTTGTGAACTTGAGCAACCCTCTTCTGCTCTGGAGTCAATTTCTCCAGATTATCCTTGTCGAGTTTTAGGAGTTCTCCATAGGGAATGTAATCATCAACACATGGAGAATCTTCTCGGCCGGATATGGATGAGGCATGTTCTAGGTTCTGGGCTATTGTTCTCTTCAACATATTGATGGCGAATGATTGAGAATAAATGATGGAATTTTAGTTGGTTTCTTTGAATGCGTAAGTTTTCTGGGTTTGGAGATATAAATAAAAGTGCAGAAATGGAAATGGCAAAAGTTTAACCGCCGAAAACCATTTAGATATTTATGGAATTAGATTTTGAAGATGAACGATTAGGATTGAGTCAACATGATTTGATCAATGAAAGAGGAGGTGTGTCTGTTGGACTGGTCTGACTTTTACTAACATGGGGGCTTTACACATGGCACTCCAGGATTAAGTCGCGTCTCCTCCACATTTAATGAGACATGTCCAGACAGTCAGGATTATGAATTCAAATCTAGCTGCTTCTTGGACTGAAATATGAAAGATGACTTTGATTTTAGTTTCAGTTTCTAAACCAAGAGCTTGGACTCAGTTTAAGCCCGCAAACATCCTTCGAAGAAATCCAAAACCAGAAAAACAAAACATACTTTTTGAAAGTCAGTTTTTCAGTTTCTCCACCAATACTACTTATATGTAAATGGTTCAGCATAGAATCATGAAACTAAAGACTGAGAAATGGACAAAAATTGAAAACTGAGTGTTGGAACTCAGTTTTAATCCGCTTCCACTTCTCTTCAAAATGAATTTCATCGATCTTTAGCTATTTCAAAATGAAATGTCTTCATGTTGAATACTGAGGGCAAGGACTGAGCTTTAGTCCGCAACTACTCCTCTTCGATTGAAATTTCATCAAACTCAAGAAATCTAAGTTTGATGCAAAGTTCCTTGAATCGAGTCTCTGGAAGTGGCTTGGTGAAGATATATGTTAATTGACCTTCAATTTTTATATATTCCACAGTAATATCCTTCTTCTAAATGTGATCTCAGATGATGTGACGTCGGATATCAATGTGCTTCATCCTTGACTGCTGAAATGGATTCTTGGTGATACTCATAGCACTACTATTGTCACAATAGATTGACAGACGTCAAGTTTAGACTTCACAATCCATCAATTGTTGATTAAACAATAGGACTTGAGCACAACTTGCCGCGGCAATATACTCAGCTTCTATTGTTGATGTAGCTACGAAATGCTGCTTCTTGCTAAAAAAACTAATCAACTTGTGGCTTCGGAACTGACAAGTTACACTTGTGCTCTTCCGATCAATTCTAAGTCCTCCAAAATCTGAATATGAGTAAGCATTGGGAGTCAGTTCATCAGTTTTGGGGCACCAAATATCTAAGGACTCAGTTCCTTTAAGGTATACTTCACGATTCTCTTTGCAGCATCCATGTGTTATTTCTTGGGATTCACTTGAAATCTCGCACAAACACCAACAGAGTAGGAGATATCCGGCCTACTCGCAGTCAAATATAATAGAGATCCAATAATTTCTCTATAGCTCGTTGGGTTTACTACTTTTCCTTCTTCATCAAGATTGATCTGAGCACTGGGGCTTATCGAGATCCTCAAGGGCTTGGTTTTTTCTTGGCAAAACTTATTGATCAAGTTCTTGGTATACTTCTTTTGATTGATGAAGATTCCTCCTTCAAACTGAATAACTTGAAGACCGACAAAATCAGTTAGTTTACCCATCATACTCATCTGGAAATTGTTATCATTAGTTGAGCGTGTAGGGATTTTCCGTGAACCGAATCACCAAATCAAATTGAACAGGACCAATCATGGATGTTGAATACGATAAATAATTCATCAAACCCTAGCATGATCCTATGAATTTAATGCGTGGATAAAGGGATTACCGTTATTCCGTAGAGTCTGATCTGATCTTTCGCATTTGAATATCCAACATTAATTCAACCATGTGATACGATTAAATCGGCGGAAACAAAAATTAGCAACAGATCTAATTTCTAGATTTAATCGAAATATAGAAAAAATAGAAAAGAATTCTTGTTCTCCAGATTAGATCTACTGATTTGTATCCCAATGCTGCTCAGATCTGCTACTGGTGAGGATTCCACAGATCAGTGAAGTGTAGGCCAGAATCAAAATTCTCCTCTCTCTACACTGGCGCCGCCGATCTCTCTCTCTCTCCCTAGGGTTTCAAACTAATTTGAATTATCACAAGGTGGCTAGAGTTTCAGAGATAGAGATCTCTATTTATAGACCTAGGGTTTTAACCCTAATGGGCGACTGGGCCTTTTTCCAGCATATTTAATTGGGCCAGACCTGGGACCTAATGCAAATAATAAAGTGGGCCTATGAATTAATTAATTCCCATGTCCACAACCCAAGACACAATTAATTAATTAATATTAATTCTTTTTCACCACAGAATTAATACTGACCTACCCCTTTATTACCACGTTGTGAGAACGGGCTGCATTTATCTGAGAATCCCCATATTTAAAATTACCGGACATTCATTAATTAATCGGAGCTTCTGACAAGCTCTACCTACAATTAATTAATATCTTATTTTCCAGAGTAGTACCACTCAAACCTTATCACTCAAGCCTGAACTTAATCAGCCTGCAGGACTTTGGCACGATGAATGTTATTGAGCTCCTCAGGGAATATCCCCATCCTATTAATCGGATATGGTTACCTAAGTTCGGTCTCAGGCTGTACTACACAAATTGCTGCTACCCAAAATGCAGATATACGAGCACGTTACTTAGGCTCTCCACCATGGCAAATCAAAGCAACAGTCAACCCGTGTATACCCTTGAACCTTCGGTAGGGTAGGGACTCAATCAAGAACGAGATTTTGTATTCGCTGATGTCAGACAGAAAAATACATCTCAATGTGGTCCAATCAATACGCCACCCTTGCGTACCAGCATATCAAGTAACCAAGACAGATTACTTCATCCGGCTATGCCGCAGCCATCTAGAAAGATGTATCCTCAATGCTGTCTCGGTTGTGATAATATTTATGTCTCACTAGGTTAAGTGATCATACTGTCTTCTGCGATCTAAAACACGTCGTATGATCGTCCCTATCGGTGAGACAAGAGGATACCATTGTTACGTGCATGTAAGTTTGTTTAATAGATATGAGAAAAGTTAATCGTATACTCATTATAATAAATGCTTTCAGTATACAAAACCCAACAATCTCCCACTTATACTCAAAGCATTACACTATTTATTATAGAGTATAGAGTGTGTCTATCTAGCCTGGCTATCATGTTAACCACTGTTAGTGGTCGGCATCTATCTTAGACCCAGCTCACGAATATGTCTTTCGTAAACCTTCTGCGGCATGCTCTTTGTAAATGGATCAGCTAGGTTGTCTCTAGTGTCAATCTTCGTGATCAGCACATTGCCCCTCAATACGATCTCTCGTATGATATGGTACTTCCTCTCTATGTGTTTGCTTGCCTTGTGAGTCTGTGGTTCCTTCGAGTTTGCCACTTCACTAGAGTTATCACAATAGAAATTGTGATGCTCTTTGGCAAGCTCGGAATCACATCCAACTCTAAAAGGTAGTTCCGGAGCCATACCCCTTCTTTCGAAGCTTAGGAGGCGGCGACATATTCCGCCTCCATGGTGGAGTCAGCAATGCATTTCTGCTTTGAGGTCCTCCAAGATACAGCCCGACCTCCCAAGGTAAACACATATCCTGAGGTCGATTTCTTTTCATCCTGGTCCCCTTGGAAATCCGAATCTGTATAACCCACAAGGCACAAATCCTTACCTTGGTAAACCAGATAGTAATTCCTAGTTCTCTTCAAGTACTTGAGGATGTGCTTTACCGCAGTCCAATGTGCCTGTCCAGGGTTAGACTGATATCTCGCTACCATGCCTACGGCATAACAGATATCTGGACTGGTACACAACACCGCATAAGGTCTGTTGTTATTGATGACTATTCCAGATACACATGGGTGAGGTTGCTGAAAACAAAGGATGAGGTCAAGATAATCCTAACGGAGCTGATACTTCGAGTAAAAAATGACAAACAGGTCACGGTGAAAAGGATAAGATCTGACAATTGCACAAAATTCTGTAACGGTGCTCTAATGGACTTCTGCACCGATGCTGGAATAGGATATGAAAGGTCCACTAGCAGAACACCCCAGCAAAATGGCTTTGTAGAACGAAGGAACATAACTTAGAAAAAGAACGTGCAGACAATGCTTGCTGATACAAATCTCAGTCAAATGTATTGGGGAGAAGCATTATTGACTTTTTACTACACGTAGAATCAAAGTGGACTGAATTCTAGGTTGCACAATACGCCTACCAAATATATCATGGTCGTAACCCTTCCTTAGCTCACTTTCACTCTTTCGATTCACCATGTTATATCCATAACAATGGGAAGTCGAAGTTAAGTACTTTGTCTCCCAAAGCTGAGGAAGGGGTGTTCCTTGGATATGGGCGCCCTTCTCACAAGTGTTATAGAATGCTTAACAAGACCACCAATCTTGTGGAAATAACATGCAATGTTATTTTTTATGAAGCTACGTTAGTGCGTTGGATGATTAAAGATCAAGGAGATGTGCTTGAGGATACCAATGATGTCAATGGACAATCGGGCTTGAATACTTCCGATGCTGAATTGGTTGGTCAGCAAATAGCCGAGAGGACCAATGATGCATTTGGTAGTGCTGAGGCCTACTAAAATCTTCCTAAGAAGAGCACAAGTCAAGGGGGAGTTCAAATAGAAGAAAACATTCAGCAAACTGAAGATGTAACTGAAAATCCCCAAAATGGCGAGAGGACTTATCATCGCCCCAGCAAAAGCAAATCCAGCAGATGGCAACTCTGCAAGTATACTATAAAATTTTCAAAACATACAAATTGTTGATGATTCTGTTTCAGGAAGCCAAACCGCTAAACCCATCAGTTAACCCATCCTGGTTACTAAGTTACAAAGACCTAAGTGGTTGCTGAGAGATCACCCAGCAGACGCAATTTTGGGAGATCTTACTTACCCAATTCGTACCGAACACAGTGTGATGCTAGCTTGCAACATATCCCAGGAAGAGCTAACCAAGGTTGTGATGAAGAAGAGTTGTTCAACATCTTGATGCCCTATCTGATCAAGATTTTGACAAGATGTTGAAACAAGGAGAATTTAAAGATCTTCCAGATATGCCGATAAGTGGATCAGGCGGTGTTGTGATCAAGCAGACTCTCACGCCAGGTGAAGGGAGTGCTACAAGTCAGGCTGAACAACCCACCACTATGCAAGGGGGAAGTGGTGGAGTTATGTTATTGCTGAAGTTGTTGAGAAGCAGGCTCCACAAGAGGATAGCAGTGCTGCTGAGAAGAATGTTATTGAGAAAGAACAGACTGTTGTGCAAGGAGGAAGCAGTGTTGTTGCTGAAACTATGTCTGAACAGCCGGTCGCGCAAGGTGGAGACCAGGTTGCTAATATTTTGGTTGAGAAATATTTGGTTTAGGAAGAAGGCCAAAATGTTACTGAATCTGAAGGAGCCAAGGCAGCAGCGAAAGAGGATGTGGGCCTTGAGAAAGGAAATGTAGAGGATGGAGTAGATGTTGAGATAGCCAAGAAGTCGGCTGTGCGGGGTAAGAGTGGTGCTGCCTAGAAAAGTGAAAATCCAGCAGAGCCAAAAGAGGCTAAAGCATTAGCTGCTGAGAAGGCAATTGCTGCCAAGCGTGCTGCTGAACCTAAAGCTAAATTAGAAAATGATTCGAAGAAGTAGGTGAAGGAAAAGAACGAAAGGTACCTTCGTGCCTTAGGATTTGATCCATGAAAAGTCCAATAATGAGAACATAGACTCCATATGTCAAAGGCGTCTACCTACTCCTTCCTCCCCCGAAGTTTACGGTACTTCATTTGACTCAATTCCAAGTGATGGGGAGGAAGTTGAGATGATTGACAGTTCAAAAACTGCTGAGGGAGCCATGATGATTGCTGGACAGGAGTCGGTCTTATATACTGATGTGCTGAGAGTAGCATTGGAGGGCCCACCAGATAGCAGATTCAAGGCTAAGCGAATTGCCAAATGGTGTCAGCCAATAACTGTCGAAGACGAGGAGAATGCGGATTGATGAATTTATATACTGAAAGCATTATGATTGGTATATTATGTACAAGGTCGATTGGTTAATATACTGGGAATCATAAATGTTGTATGTTCATCTCCTGTCTGAATTAACAAACATGTGTCGCAAATGCAATTATCTTCTTATCTCGTCGATATGGAGATCATACGGTGTATAGAAGATCACGGAAGTTCGTATGGATCGTTTGATCTAGCGAGATATAAATAGTTATCACAGCTAAGACAATTCCAGGATAAACTGTCGGTGTAGGCTGCAGCATACGCTGTAATAAGCATCTTATCTTGGATGGCTTAGTATGCTGGTGTGGGGCACACATTGATAAGGACCTAAGTCGAGATCAATTCTTTCATCTGACTTTAAAAGAATCTAGATCTCTATGGCTTGACGAGATCCTAAGCCTAATTGAAGGTACATAAGTATATGCAGATTGTGTATTACTTTGAGTAGCAGTGGAAGCCTCTAGTTGAGCTTGTATATATGTATCTTGGGTAATAGCAGTTTGTGTATGACTGTCTGGTACTGGAACTAGGTAACCACATCCAGAATAGGATGGTGACATTCCCTGAAAAGCTCAAAAGGTTCGTTATGCTAAGTCCTGCAGGCTGATTAAGTTCAAGCATAAGTGAAAAGGTTTGAGTGGATTGATTCAGGAATATAAGATGTTAATTAATTAAATAGCTTGTCAGAGCTTAAATTAATGAACGAATGTCTGTAACCTTAAATGTGGGGATATACTGAGCCCATGCAACCCGTACCTCAAAACGTGGTAGCAAATAGGTAGGACAGTATTGATTCTCTGGTGGAATGAATCAATATTAATTAATTAATTATATTCTGGGTTGAATATGGGAATTAATTAATTGATAGGCCTTATTTGCTACTTGCATTCTGGTCTGGCCCATGAAACTCAAGCCCAATAGGAGTCCAGTATTTTCCTATAAATAGGCCTCAGTTCCTCAGATCTTAACACACCACAAGATCATAAGTTGCACACAACAAACCAGGTTTTGGGAGCTGTGGTGATCGACTAGATCTTAGAACGAGGAGGAAATTCTGCTTCTCAACCGGGCAAGGGATCTGATAGAGAATCTTCACCAGATTTTCAGATCGAGTTGGGATACAGATCAGAAGATCAAATCAGGAGGATTTTTCTTCTTCTCTCTCTCCTTGTTTTCGAAAATAACTGTTTTATTTTGTCAAGATTTATTTCCTCAATCTGTTAGGAATTAGATCTTTGTGCATGGGAAAGATCAAAGGGAATCTCCGCGCACTCGTTCTTCAGAGTTCATCAATCCAGGTATTACACATAAACCTTCTTATGCATAATAATATAGGAGCATGCTAGGATCATTCATAGGCATAGCAATTTATTTTGATATTCCAATTAACGATCCTTCCCAAACGAACTTCGTGATTCAGTTCACGAATCCCTTCAATTGGTATCAGAGCCAGGTTCAATTAATTGGCTCTATTGGAAAAATAATATTGCCTATGAATTGCATGATTATTATTATTAAATGCATTTCATGGATGGTTTTGGATTGAATTGTATGTTTTTCGTCCTCGTGGTTCTCGGGTTAATCCGCCCTTTTATATGGATTCGTTTTTCACCCACGAGATAAATCCGTGGTTAGATTTAGATTTTAGAAGGTAATTAGGATTATTCCACGTATCTTTAATTTCAAAAATTAAATCAGTATAATGAAGAACGAAGAACGCGAAGAACATGAAGAACGAAGAACGCAAAGAACGAAGGGCCGCGCAACGCATGACAGCGTCCGCACGGCGGGAAGGCCATGCACGACGGTCAGACGCGGCGGGGCACAGCAGCAGGCTGGGTCCGGGCGAGGTCGACGGTGCGAGGGAAGCCAGGGCAAGCGGCCGGGACGGCGGCGAGCGGCCAGGGCGCGCGTGCGACGCGGCGGAACCATAGGTTCCGCGCGCGCGCAGCAGGCCCTCGCAACCCTGCATGCGCCGGCGGAGCATCTTTCCCCCCTCGGTCGATGTCGGCAGGCGGAGCAGGTGGTGGCAGCGGTGGCTCGGTTGACCGGCGACGTGGGTTGGGGCAGAGACGGGTTGGGAGAGTGAGTTGGGTACGGAAAAACCCTAGGGTTTTTTTGTGGTTCGCGCGAGCTTCCGATCTCGTTCATCTGCGATTCCGATGAGTCACGGATGCCGACGGTGGAGAAGAAGAGTGAACGACAGTTCGAGCGACGCTCAGGGCAAGCCGGAGCGGCGACATGCGAAACGGGCAACGGCCGGAGGAGGCGGCATCGCGGGCTGCGACCATGCACGTACGTGCATGGCTGCTGCGCATGCCGGGAGCCCTCATGGTGGCAGCGGTGGTTCGCCCGTGGTGGCTCATCGAGCCAAGTTCTCGCGGGCTATTTGGCTTGCAATGTGTGCCTAGGCTCGCGATTTGGTTAACTAGCCCAGTTGTCCAATTTTCTGATAAATCAAATCTTGGAGGCCCAAATTCAGAAAATAAATTCAGATCTCAATCCAAGTAGTGGGAGCCCAGTCGAAGATCTGTATTATTAATTTCAACTTTTAATAGTTAGAATTAATTTTATTAATTTCAACTTTATTATCTGTCTTCGCATGATATACGTGTTTAATTTAAATGCGCAGCATATAAGCATGTTGTAGATAATAGGAGCACGTTTACTGCTTTTATTTACAACTTTAAAGCATGCTGCGTGATTTATTTTGTGTAATTAATTATAACTATAAATTCGGGGTTCATGCTATGCATGATAGAATTTTAGCAATGTTATAATTATGGCTACATAAAATAATCTGTGCAATTGAACCTTATGAACTGAAAATTACTAAGCTCATAATTTAGTAAGACCTCCACAAAGCGATCCTTTATTGGAAGTGGGTAATTTATCAGGTAAACGTCTACATGTGTAGCTTACTTAATTTATTATTCATAAGTTCTAATAGATCGGATTTCTCAAAACAAACATTTATTTTATGTGAGAAGTGGGAGTTCATGCGTAAACGTCTACATGTGTAGCTTGCGTATTGAATTTTCATAAGTTCTCTAGGGATTGAATTAAATGAGACAGCCTTATTATAGGGATCGGGTGTGTTCTAATAGATCCTTATATGGGAGGGTAGGCTTTGGTGGTAAGCTAGCTTAAATGTTATCCAGAGTATAACTCATTTGTGATGTCCCTGCTCAGTAGGATAATATGGTCTTAAGTTAGTCTCCAATTATTAATTCCATTTGTCTAAGGAACCCGGGCATGGATTGGAATTAATGGACTGGAATTGAAAGATGCAGTCTGGTTAAGTGTTTTGTTGTAAACGTCCACATGTGTGGCTTGCAATAGTAATACTTAGGCAAATTGGAGGAAACATTAATATTGCTTTATCATAAGGTTTCAATATTTAATTGTTTCAATAGTTTGCGACTATGTTTTAATTTCAGCTTTAATTTATTGATTTCAGACATGTCTATTCATATTGTAAACCTCTTAGCACTAAACCCTTTAACCGATCCCAATTTTCTTGAATGGAAGTTTTGCTTCATGGAAATACTCTGTACTGCAAAACATGTCTATGTACTTTACATGGACCCACTGTCTCCTCAGTATAGAAACTGTACTGGTTATGAGCGAGAGTTCTCTGATAGATGGGTAACTTCTGATGAGTTTGCCCGCAGACTCATCATGAACAGTCTGTCTAGAGAACTAAAGCTCAAGTACAAAAAATACCGGACTACTGTTGAGATATGGAGGGACCTTGTGAAAGTATATGGGAAGGTGAGACGAACTATCAGTTATGATCTTGTGAAGGACCTGGTTTGCAAGAAAATGAATGAGGGGAGTTCGTTGGTTCTGCACTTCACCAGTATGATGAGAATCATGAGAAAGTACAGAAAGAGAGGTGGACAAATAAATAAGCGGGCAAAAATAAACATTGTCCTGCACTCTCTATCTGATTCTTATGGTGATTTCATCAAATCTCTCGGTGCCAGGTGCGAGTTCCTCTTCATGAGTTACTCAGGGCCTTGTTGCGAGAGAAATCTGACACGATGGCATTTGAGTTTGCTCCAACTTTGTCATCTCTTGACAAGGCAGTTGCTGAAGCAAAAGAAATGCTTAAGAAGTTGGATGAAATAGATAAGGCAGAAATTATCACCAACTCATGCAAACGCAATCGAAGTGAAGTAAATTGTCTAGTGCCTAGCACGGGTAGACAAGGTACGTCATGTGCATTTATAACGGAAACATGTTTAGCATCAGTTTCTACCCATTCTTGGGTAGTGGATACTGGAGCTACGGATCATGTTTGTTATACTTTGCAGGGGTTCAGGTCGACAAGGTAGCTGATACATGACGAGATTACCATCTCAATGGGAAGCAGAGAGCGAGTCTCAGCAGTAGCCATTGGAGATTTTACTTTATGCTTTGTAAACAATGTTCTGATTTTGAGAGATGTTTTATATGTGCCGGTTTTTCGGCGGAACTTAATTTCAGTTTCCAAGTTATTTTGTGATGGATATTCAGTTATTTTTGATAGTAGAGTTTCTATCATTGGTAATAACGGTGTTATCTGTCATGGCAAACTGATTGACTCTCTCTATATCATTAATTGTATGCATAAATCTTCCGTGAATATTGCAAACTCATCCAATAATAATAATCATTTAAAGAGAAAGTTTTCTTCCGATGAGGATCAAAAATATCTCTTGCACTTGAGACTAGGTCACATCAATCTAAAGAGGATTAAAAGATTAGCATGCGATGGGCTCTTGGATTCTTTCCAAGTGGTACCACATCAAATCTGTGAGTCCTGTATAGAAGGAAAGATGACGACCAGAATTTTTAAGGCAAGTCAGTCTCGAGCAGAAATTGTGTTGGAATTGATCCACTCTGACTTATGTGGACCAATGTCCACGCAAGCTCGTGGAGGTTATGAGTACTTCGCCACATTCATTGATGATTAATCAAGATTCAAATATGTTTATTTGCTTCGCCATAAGTCTGAATGCTTTGAGAAATTCAAAGAGTTTAGGACTAAGGTAGAAAAGAAGCTAGGTAAGACTATCAAGACACTACGATCAGATCGTGGTGGTGAATACCTCAGTAACGAGTTCTTGCAGTACTTATCAGATAACGGGATTACATCCCAGTGGACTGCACAAGGAACCCCTCCACAAAATGGTGTAGCGGAAAGAAGAAATAGAACTCTCTTGGAAATGGTCAGGTCGATGATGAGTTATGCAAGCTTGCCGATTTTGTTTTGGGGATATGCCTTGGAGACAGCGGCCTATTTGCTTAACCTGGAACTCTGGTATGGGCGAAAGCCAAGTTTGACGAGAGTGAGGGTTTGGGGTTGTCCAACATATGTGCTGACAAAGGAACCTGATAAGTTAGAAAGTAGGTGTAAGCTGATGCTGTTTGTAGGATATCCCAGGCAAACGAAAGGTGGTTATTTCTATTTTCCTGAGAATCAGAAAGTCGTTGTAAGTACCAACGCGAGATTCTTGGAGGAAGAATATGTAAGAAACCACAGATCCAAGAGTGAAATTGTCCTCCACGAGCTTGAGAACAAAGAAGCAATTCCATCAGGAAAGCCCAGTGTAATGGTAAATCCACCTACAACAAGTGAGGCTATACCAACACTGCCACTAATGCAAGGTATGGGACCAACGCGTACTGTGCCAACTACTAACACGGTTCAGATGCCTCGTCGCAGTGGGAGGGTTATCCACCAACCCGAAAGGTACATGTTCGTGGGAGAGTCTTCTGACTTGATAACGGAAAATGGACTGGATGATACCGATCCCTGGACATATGACGAGGCAGTATCTGATAAAGATGCAGACAAATGGCTGATCGCCATGGATTCCGAAATAGAATCCATTACGGCTATGGATGTATACCAGAAAACTGATTTGTCAGATGACTGTCGAGCCATAGGGTGCAAATGGGTATACAAAAGAAAGAAAGGAGCGAATGGTGAAATTACAGCTTTCAAAGCAAGGCTGGTGGCGAAGGGTTATAGTCAGAAAGATGGTGTAGACTATGACGAGACCATCTCACCGGTAGCCATGCTTAAGTCCATTCGTATACTCCTAGCCATAGCAGCATATAAGGACCTAGAAATCTGGCTGATGGATGTCAAAACCACGTTTCTAAACGGGTACCTTGAAGAAGGTAGGGACATCTGTATGCAACAACCAGAAGGTTATGTGCAGAAGGGCAAAGAACATTTGGTCTGGAAGCTAAGGAATTCACTGTATGGACTTAAACAAGCTCCACGGTCATGGAATCTGCGTTTTGATGAAGTGATTAAGTCCTATGGATTTATCACAATGCTCAAATAAGAGTTGCGTGTACCGTCTATGTGTCAGCGGAAGCGTGGTGTTCCTTGCACTTTATGTAGATGATTTTCTCCTATTTGGCGACAATGTGGAAGTATTGTCGGGCATAAAGGGGTGGTTATCCGAGCAGTTTCAAATGAAGGACCTTGGGGAGGCAGGATACATCCTAGGGGTAAAAGTATTCCAGGAGCGCAATAAGAGGATGCTGACCTTGTCTCAAGGATCATATGTGGATACTATGATTGCCCGTTTCAGCATGCAAACTGCCAAGAAAGGTCTGTTATCCTTCAGACATGGCATATATCTTTCCAAGGATCAGTGTCCGGTGACATAAAGGGAGAAAGATGAAATGAGGAACGTGCCATATGCATCGGGCGTGGGAAGCCTCATGTATTCAATGCTATGTACAAGGCCAGATATCTGCGTTGCTGTAGGCATGGTAGCGAGATACCAGTCTAACCCTGGACAGGCGCATTGGACCGCGGTAAGGCACATTCTCAAATACTTGAAAAGGACTAGAGACTATTGTCTTGTCTATCAGTGTAAGGAGTTGTGCCCTGTGGGTAATACTGATTCGGATTTCTAGGCAGACCGAGACAAAAAGAAGTCCACCTCTGGCTATGTGTTTACATTGGGAGGTGGGGCCATATCATGGAGGAGTGTAAAGCAGAAGTGCATTGCGAACTCCACCATGGAAGCAGAATATGTGGCAGCTTCTGAATCTTCGAAAGAAGCAGTATGGTTTCGAAACTTCCTTCTGGAGTTGGACGTGATTCCTAAGCTGCCCAAGACAATCACGATATACTGTGATAATTCAGGATCTGTGGCTAATTCAAAGGAACCACGAACTCACAGAGCAACAAAAGATATTGAAAGGAAGTACAATATTATACGAGAAATCGTAGCAAGGGGTGATGTGCTAGTAGAGAAGATTGATACAAGAAATAATCTAGCGGATTCATTCACAAAGGCTCTGCCTCAGAAGGTCTACGAGATGCATGTACGTAACCTTGGGCTGAGGGCAAAGCTATCCACGTAGAATGTTTGTCGAAATAGCTAGATTAGTTTAGACGCGTTATACTCTGGAAAGCACCAGTATAATGCTTTAAGTATAAGTGGGAGATTGATGGATTTATATATTGAAAGCATTATGATTGGTATATTATGTACAAGGTCGATTGGTTAATGTACTGGGAGTCATAAATGTTGTATGTTCATCTCCTGTCTGAATTAACAAACATGTGTCGCAAACGCAATTATCCTCTTATCTCGTCGATAGGGAGATCATACGGTGTGCAGAAGATCACGGAAGATCGTATGGATCATTTGACCTAGCGAGATATAAATAGTTATCACAGCTGAGAGAGTTCCAGGATAAACTGTCGGTGTAGGCTGCAGCATACGGAGTAACAAACATCTTATCTTGGATGGCTTGGTATGCTGGTGTGGGGCACACATTGATAAGGACCTAAGTAGAGATCGATTTTTTCATCTGACATTAAAAGTATCTAGATCTCTATGGCTTGACGAGATCCTAAGCCTAAATGAAGGTACAGAAGTATATGCAGATTATGTATTACTTTGAGTAGCAGTGAAAGGCTCTAGTTGAGCTTGTATATCTGTATCTTGGGTAATAGCAGTTTGTGTATGACTGTCTGGTACTGGAACTAGGTAACCACATCTAGTATAGGGTGGTGGCACTCCCTGAACAGCTCAAAAGGTTCGTTATGCTAAGTCCTGCAGGCTGATTAAGTTCAAGCATAAGTGAAAAGGTTTGAGTGGATTGATTCAGGAATATAAGATGTTAATTAATTAAATAGCTTGTCAGAGCTTAAATTAATTAACAAATGTCTGTAACCTTAAATGTGGGGATATACCGAGCCCATGCAACCGGTACCTCAAAACGTGGGAGCAAATAGGTAGGACAATATTGATTCTCTGGTGGAATGAATCAATATTAATTAATTAATTATATTCTGGGTTGAATATGGGAATTAATTAATTGATAGGCCTTATTTGCTATTTGCATTCTGGTCCCTGGTCTGGCCCATGAAACTCAAGCCCAATAGGAGTCCAGTATTTTCCTATAAATAGGCCTCAGTTCCTCAAATCTCAACACACCACAAGATCATAAGTTGCACACTGCAAGCCAGGTTTTGGGAGCTGTGGTGATCGACTAGATCTGAGAACGAGGAGGAAATTCTGCTTCTCAATCGGGCAAGGGATCTGATAGAGAATTTTCACCAGATTTTCAGATCGAGTTGGGATACAGATGAGAATATCAAATCAGGAGGACTTTTCTTCTTCTCTCTCTCCTTGTTTTCGAAAATAACTGTTTTATTTTCTCAAGATTTATTTCCTCAATCTGTTAGGAATTAGATCTTTGTGCATGGGAAAGATCTAAGGGAATCTCCGCGTACTCGTTCTTCAAAGTTCATCAATCCAGGTATTCCGCATAAACCTTATTATGCATAATAATATAGGAGCATGCTAGGATCATTCATAGGCATAGCAATTTATTTTGATATTCCAATTAACGATCCTTGACAAACGGACTTCGTGATTCAGTTCACGAATCCCTTCATGGATCTCATTCCTTGGGCCAAGGATATCTGCACATTCATTGAAGCTAAAATAGCAGAGGAATTCAAAACTACCTAGGTTGTTGAGTTTGCCGGTGAGTCTACTAATCTTGATTTTCTAAAGATTGAGTTCCAGAGATGGAGGTTCAATGATTATGCCACTCATGAGCTTCACTATGAGGATCGAACAATAATGATGGCTCGCATGGGTCTTAATTACTGGCGAAGTGAGGAAGATTGGGCCAATGACTGGATAGATCAGATATCCAAGAGACAATATACTGAGAAGAAAGTGGTTGCTAGGCTGAAGAAGATCAAGGAGCACCGAGCTGCCACTGGAGATCATTCATTGCCTACATCTGAATACGCGATTGTTGAATCATCTTTCTCAGCAATTGTGTTTAAGTCTCCTGTAACAAGGAAGTAGATTGTTGTAGCTACTGAGTTGCTGGCCAAATTGACAAAGGAGAAGGCAGAAAAGAAGAGAGCAGAGGAAGAGAGAAAGATGAAAGAATTCAAGGAGAGGGTGCTGAACACTTTGGCCTGCATTCCTACTCGGATGGATACTTATGAGCCTCCCACTCTAGATGCAGAAGAGGTAGTTGTTGATGAAGAAGCTGCGAATGAGTCTGGACATGTGGAAGAAGAATTTGCTGATCCGAATGTTGGTCCTTCTCAGGAGTTAGCAACATCTACCGACATTCTTACAACTTCTTGGCATATGGTGACATCTCAGGGATCCCCGGTCATATCTATCAAGCCTCTGAGCTCTAGTACTTATCACAGGGATATCCAGATGTGTTAGGTATTACTCTTGTAATCCCACCTTAATTTGATGTTTTGATGTGTCAAAACTATATACCAAAGTCTAGGCTTTAGAGTATTAACTAATGTAATCCTTGAAGGGATTCGTGAACTGAATCATGAAGTCCGTTTGCCCGGATCGTTAATTGGAATGTAAAAAATAAATTGCTATGCCTTTGATTATTCCTAGCATGCTCCTATTGATTATGCAGAAAGAAGGTTTATGCGGAATACCTAGATTGCGAAACCCTGAAGAACGAGTGCGCAGAGATTCCTCTTGATCTCTTTTCCACGCAAAAAGATTAATTCCCTAACAGATAAAAGGAATTAAATCTGATGAAAATATAATGATATTTTCGAAAAAAAAGAGGGAGAGAAGAAAGAAGATCCTCCTGATCTAATCTTCTGATCTGTATCCCAACTCAATCTGAATATCTGGTGAAGATTCTCTTCAAATTCCTTGTCCGATTGAGAAGCAGAATTTCCTCCTAATTTCTCAGATCTAGTCGATCACCACAGCTCCCAAATTCTGGTTTGCTGTGTGCAACTTATGATCTTGTGGTGTATGGAGACCTGAGGAACTGAGTCCTATTTATAGGAAAATACTGGACTTCTATTGGGCCTGAGTTTCATGGGCCAAACCAGGGACCAGAATGCAAATAAAAAATAAGGCCTATCAATTAATTAATTCCTATATTCAACCCAGAATATAATTAATTAATTAATATTGATTCATTCCATCAGAGAATCAATACCGTCCTACCTATTTGCTACCACGTTTTGAGGTACGGGTTGCATGGGCTCGGTTTATCCCCACATTAAAGGTTACAGACATTCGTTAATTAATTCAAGCTCTGACAAGCTATTTAATTAGTTAACATCTTATATTCCTGAGTCAATCCACTCAAACCTTTTCACTTATGCTTGAGCTTAATCAACCTGCAGGACTTTAGCATAACAAACCTTTTGAGCTGCTCAGGGAATGTCACCATCCTATACTGGATGTGGTTACCTAGTTCTAGTACCAGACAGTCATACACAAACTGCTATTACCCAAGATACAGATATACAAGCTCAACCAGAGCCTTTCATTGCAACTCAAAGTAATACACAATCTGCATATACTTTTGTACCTTCATATAGGTTTAGGATCTCATCAAGCCATAGAGATCTAGATTCTTTTAATGTCAGATAAAAGAATCAATCTCGATTTAGGTCCTTATCAATGTGTGCCCCACACCAACATACCAAGCCATCCAAGGTAAGATGCTTACTACTGCATATGCTGTAGCCTACACCGACAGTTTATCCTGGAAATGTCTTAGCTGTTATAACTATTTATATCTCGCTAGGTCAAACGATCCATACGATCTTCCGTGATCTACTACACACCGTATGATCTTCCTATCGACGAGATAAGAGGATAATTGCATTTGAGACACATGTTTGTTAATTCAGAAAGGAGATGAACATACAACATTTATGATTCCCAGTATATTAACCAATCGACCTTGTACATAATATATCAATCATAATACTTTCAGTATATAAATTCATCAATCCTTGTATAGGATAATCGAGTTGTAATAGTCTACGAAGAAGGATATCATCAAAATTGTGGAACAGTTTTGAAGAAGACATCATTCTGACGAGATAACTATCGAGCATACAAGACGAAGACAAGAAGAGCAGATCAAAGTCACAAAAACTGCGCAGATAGTTTTTCTAGCCAAAGTCTGGATACTCAAAGAAAATTGTTGAGAGGCACTCATAGTTTCATGTCAAGACAGTTTCGCGTCTAAGAATGCGTACGAGGCTAGTGTCGAGCAGTTGCACAAGATCCTTGAGGAAGTCAATAAGAAAAGACAGACACTACTCAGTTGCGACTGGTGTACAATTTTGTTTGAACATCTGACACATCAAGTACATGCTGCTCTGAAAAGCAAGTCGACGCAGCAGAGATATCAGAGAGGAAAGCGACTTTTTAAAGAGAAGAATGGACTATGATTGGACATTCTTCTCTATGTCTCTACCGGCTATTTTCTAGGTCTCCACCTATAAATAGCAGGAAATACAGAGACATAAAAACCTTTGCAAAAATCTTGTGCCAAACCTCTGAACAATCTCACACATTTGAATCTCGACACACCAGCCTCTTTATAGAAGCTCAAGGCATTAAACAGTTTCAAGAGAGAAGGCATTAATATCGCGGTTCATTTATTGAACACGAAGCATTCATGGCTTATAGAATCTTTGGAGATTCACCGTGTTACCCTGGGTACACGAGGATTAAGTCAGCCGACTTAATCTACCTATTTGGTGTTCTTATTCTTCGAATAAGATCATAGCAGCCTGTTCGTGCAAAGGAAGAGTACGTTATTACGGGCAACTGCTAAACTATGAAAGTTCTGGGAAGAACTCAACCATCCAACCTACCGAAGCACAAAAAGGGAGGTTTGTCCTCAGTCCAACTTTGAGCCAGTCTATAGAGAAGACGCAGAGCCTTTGACGGACTGAAGAAGGAGTGAAGTACAGCTGCCTGGGTGAGTGATCCTTTGTGCTATGGACGGAGGTTTCTATAGCAACTGGCTATAGATCGTGAGGACTGTATTTTCATTGCTTAGTGAATTACCTGATCAGATATCCGAAGAGTAGACATAGGACTTAGGGCTCCGAACCACTATAAAAATCCTGTGTCGTTTTACAACATTATTTACTTACGCACTTTACAGTTTCCGAGCATATCTTTAAGCCTTCAACACTTGTCTCATAAGTGTTGAAGTGTATAAACTGTTAACTGCTCATAACTGCAAAACTGTTAAAATAATCTGTTGGCTAACTTGAACTGTATTTCTAAAACTGCTAAGTAAAAATTGTGTCGATAGTTAGGTGAACTGCCTAAGTTAGAGTGCATTTATCAGATTTAATACTTCTACTGCACATTATACGTACTCTGATCTGGTACCAACAAGTGGTATCAGCGCAGGTCGATCTTTCTAGACTGTCCTATTTTAAGTCGCTTAAGACTGGATTCGTACTTCCTTACACTTGAATTGTTTGTTTAAGTGTGATTAGCAAGCAGATAATCCTCAGATAATGATGAGATATCCAAGCCTTCCCAAATACAACCTAGAGAAGTTTCAAGTATGGAAGAAGAGGTGTCTCATTCAGTTGAGAGCTCAACATCCAAAGATTGATTAGGTTCTAACGAATGGACCTATAAAAATCCAGATGCCAAAAGTCGTCCTCGCCGCAGGAGATGCTCCAGGCGGCATTGAAATGATAAATAAACCTATGGAGGGCTGGACACATAAAGACAGGAAATTCCACCAGGTTGATCACATTGCGCAGGAAATGATTATACAATCCCTTCTAGATTCTCTCATAGATGTTGTCGTGGAGCACAACCCAGCCAAAGAACTCTGGGACTGGATCAGCGACCTCACAAAAGAAATGGAGGCGATAAAGCGCAACAAGAAGCAGATTTTTGTGGAAAAATACGAATCTTTCCAGATGCTACCTGGTGAAACAATAAAGTCGATGGAAGCAAGGTTCAACACCATCGTCAGCAAGATTAAAAGTCTTGGTAAAGATGAAGATGTGGCTGATATGAATGCCAAAATTCTATCAAGACTGCGAAAGGTGGATTGGTTTGTCAAAACCACCAGTTTGAAAACCATGGATCTCTCCAAACTGACCACCAAAGACTTGTTTGCCGAACTTCAAGCCCATGAATGGGGTATCCAGATGGCGAACAGGAATGAAGCAGCTCGAACACCAAATTCACAACTGATGGTGATGTAGCATTCTTTGCGAAGAGAGATTTTCAAAGGAGCTCAAAAAGGCCAGTTTACTTCGAGAAAATTGCCTATCAATCACCAGCGAAGGACGCCTCCAATGCAGTTAAGAAGACATAAATTGAACTGTCAGTTGCCAAACTGGAGGAACAGTTGAGGAACCTGACCACACTCCTCGAGAAGGCAAAAGGAAAAGAAAATGAAGCTCAGTCTAGTGAGCAAAGGTTCATCAAGAGAGAGCCACGTACATGCTACGAGAGCAACTCTCCTGACCACTTGAAGTATGAATTCCCTCAAGTCTCTCAGAAGGAGAGAGACATATTGAAGAAGTTGTTCGAGAGGAGAGCATCCAAATCTGTCGCCCAAGCGATGCTCACAAGAACTGAAGTGTCGGACGTGCCAGACCATGACGATGGTTACTACACATCAGAAGAAGAGAAGGATGAGGAAGCATTTCTTGCTTTCATGGCAACCATTGATGGAGTTGTTACCGATGAAGAAGGAAGCGCTTCAAACCGCGAAATCCTGGTAACAACAAATCTCCCCTCACCTAGTGTATCCTTATGCTTTGATATAAATTCTGAAACATGCCACTCAAGTACAGAGGATATCTCACTTGAGAAAATTATTAAAGAATTTGAAAAAAAATTCATGAAATTAAGGACACACTAATTAGTGAAAATGACTAGTTGAAATCGGAAATTTTAGTTTTAACCTATGAAGTCGAAAGAACTAGGGCACTTAGTGAGGAATAAAATTATTTAAGAGAAGAAAACGTTAAAATTGTTTAAATATTTTCAAAATGTGTCAAAGGAATGTGATTCTTTAAAGAAACTTGAGCATGCTGAATGTAATTGTTCTTTCATAAGAAGCTCGAAAACATTGAGTGAGATTCTGAGTGTTCAAAGATCTCCATCCGATAAATTCGGACTTAGATTTATGGAATACCATAATAAAGAGGAAGTCTTGAGAAATCATAATCCCACCTTAGGAACTGAGAATACTCATTTAGGCTTTGTCAAAGCGAGACTCAGTTCAGGTACTCTGTTGGAAAAGGGAAAGGTAACCTCAAAGAAGCCAGTAAATCAAAATGTCAAGACCAAATCCTGGTCAAAAACTGAACTGGCATCTCAACAGAATGCTCACATAGTTAGAAAACTGGATAAGCAAACTGTCGTAAGGAAAACTGACCTTCCCTCAAAACTGGATAAGAAAAATGTACCCTATGCAAGGAATCCAGTTTTACAAACAAGAACGACTAAGCAATAAGCATATGTTGTAAGGAAGTCGGTTCGACAATCAGAAATTAATCCGAGAAGCTATGATAGAGTTGTTGTTCATCATACTTACAATCCAAATAGGGGGAACACCTATTCGAGGCCAGAGTCTAGATAATTTTATACTCAAAAGACTGTGATGACTACACACCCAAGAAAAGTTTCTCGAAACTCTTTCCAGAACAGTCACTTCAGAAAGAGTTCACAGATCACACCCCAAAATAGCATGCATCCACACAACACTCATCTTTTTAGTAGAAATGCTAATCATAATAAGGAGGGTGATTTAGTTTCACAAACTGTGAGAGTGAAACAAGTGTGGATACCAAAAGGTTGGATCCACATGATTAACCTTGTAGGACTCGAAAGGATACGATGACCTAAATAATTCTTTCTGTGTTGCAGAGTACGAGTCCGCTAAAGAAGGAAAAGACCTGGATATTAGATAGATGATGCTCGGCTCACATGACGGGAGAAAAAGGATTGATCAAGGACCTGGGAAGGTACGAAGGAGTAACAGTCAGCTTTAGAAACAAGGCCACGAGTCAAGTGATTGGAAAAGGATACGTGGAGCACAATGGAATAATCATTCAGAACGTATCCTTGGTCACTAATCTGAAGCACAATGAAAGTGGCTCTATAGTCAGATTTGAAAAATCAGAATGTCAAATAATAGACAAAGAGTCATACAAGATCATAATCAGAGGAATCAGAAGAGGAGATCTATATAACGTAGATTGGTCCAATGGAGTAAGAGGGACATGCCTCATAGCAATCAATTCCTCAAAAGGCTTAAATTAAATGTGGCACATGAGACTTAGCCATCTGAACTTCAACTCAATCCAACATCTGGCGAAGCATAATCTAGTTGAAGGACTGCCATAGAAGAAGTTCCAGAAAGAAGGAGTATGTAAAGCCTGTCAGTTCGGGAAACAGACAAAAGCCTCCTTCAAGATCAGGCCAGTCACAGCAAGCACAGAGAGAATCTTGGAGCTGCTCCACATGGATTTGTTTGGTCCAGTCACCCCACCCACAATTGGAAAACAAAAATACACATTAGTGGTTGTTGACGACTATTCAAGATATACTTGGGTGGTGCTACTCAAATCCAAGGATGAGGTCAAAATTCATCTACCAGAACTGATCAATCGTCTTCAGAATGACAAAGGATTAAAAGTGAAGAGGATAAGATCAGAAAATGGAGTTGAATTCTGCAATGGACCTCTAATGGACTTTTGAGCTGAGATATGAATTGTTCATGAGAGGTCTGCGCCAAGAACTCCTCAGCAGAATGGCCTCGCTGAGCAAAGGGACATAACTCTCAAAGAAGCAGTGAGAACCGTGATGGCTGAAATTGACATTGGAAAGGGATTCCAGGGAGAAGCCTTGATGACAGCCTGCTACACTCAAAACAGAAGTGCACTCAACGCGCGGCTTCACAAGACTCCCTACGAGATCTACAATGGTCGTAAGCCTTCTATAGATCATCTTCGTGCTTTCGGTTCTCCATGTTATATTCACAATAATGGGAAGTTTAAGTATAGTACCTTCAGGCCTAAGGTTGATGAAGGTGTGTTCCTTGGATATGGTCACCCTTTATATAAGGGATATAGGGTATTCAACAAGACAACCCAGCTAATGGAGATAACATGTCATGTTGTTTTTTTATGAAGCTACTCTAGTGCGCAGGACATTTATACAAAACTTCTACCCCGAGCACACGCAATGGAACCGTAAACAATCAAGTGAAATCCAATCCACGAAATAATTTGATTTATGGACAGCATCATTGTGGTAAAGGTCGTAATGCCAGAGGAATCATTACTGCAAGGCATAGAGGGGGAGGTCATAAGCGTCTATACCGTAAAATCAATTTTCGACGGAATGAAAAAGACATATATGGTAGAATCGTAACAATAGAATACGACCCTAATCGAACACTCCAAGAACTGAGTCTGGAAAATCATGAGATCAATGATGTCAATGAGGAACCTAAAAATGATCTTGATCATAATCAGACAGTTTCTCCGACTAGATCTATGAGTGATAACTCTGAGACTCCGGTTTCCTCGGCTGAACTCCAAACAGCCGAGAGGGCCAATGATGCAAATGTCATCGCTGAGGCCTTAAAGAACAAAAACATAGAAGACTCAGGTGAAAGGAAACCTCCTGAAGCACAGAATGCAGTTCTGGAATCAGAACAAACTGACCCCAAGGAAGTCAATTGTGAGGACAACAAGGAAGCAAACTCTGCTGACGAGCCAGCTGCTGTTCAGATTTCAGAAGCAAACCAGGACGCAGTTCTAGAACAAGGAGATGAAGGAGCCTCTGAAGAAAAGGAAGAAACAGTTCCAGAATCTGATTCTAAACCATCTCAAGAGGAACATCCTACAGTTTCTGAAGATCCAGCTACTCGTACTGAAGTCGTACCAACAAAGAAACCTAGCTGGTTAAGGGATCATCCCAAGGAAGCCATCCTTGATGATATTGGAAATCCTATTCGAAGCAGACAAGGGACAAGATTGATGTCCTGCTTCTTATCTCAGATCGAACCAGTAAAGATCACAGAAGCTCTTCAATCTATAGACTTGATAAATGCAATGCGGGAGTAACTAAATGAGTTCACTCGCAACAATGTGTGGTATCTTGTGGATCGACCTACACATTAGTCTATGATTGGTTCCAAGTGGGTCTTTAAGAATAAAAGAGATGAGACTGGTACCATTGTTCGAAATAAGGCAAGATTGGTTGCAAAAGGTTACGCTCAATGTGAAGGGATAGACTTCGATGAGACGTTTGCACCAGTAGCCAGACTTGAAGCAATTCGACTATTTCTAGCGTATGCAGCCTATCACAACTTCACAATTCTTCAGATGGATGTGAAGAGTGCCTTCCTCAACGGCGAATTAAAGGAAGAAGTCTACGTCGAACATCCCCGAGGGTTCGAGCAAGGAAATCAAGTCTAAAAGCTGAGAAAAACTTTATATGTATTAAAGCAAGCACCAAGAACATGGTATGAAACTCTCTCACAATTTATGCTCAAAAGTGGATTTGAGAAAGGTGTCATAGATCGAACACAATTCAAGATAAAGGATGGAGAGGACATCCTACTTGTTCATATCTATGTAGACGAAATCATCTTCAGAATAAAAAATACCAAGTTATGAGAGAAGTTTGCCCAACTAATGCAGAACAAATTTCAAATGAGCATGATGGGCAAGATAACATACTTTCTGGGTTTGCAAGTTTATCAGTCTGACGAAGGGATATTCATAAGTCAAAAGATGTATACTCAAGACCTGATCAACAAATTTTGTCCAGAGAAGACAAAATTACTAAGGATTCCTATGATCACCAATTCTCAGATCACTCTCGATGAAGAAGGAGAACCTATCAACCCGACAGCTTATAGAGGAATAATTGGATCCTTACTGTATCTAACTGCTAGCCAACCAGACATTTCTTATACCGTAGGAGTATGTACAAGGTTCCAGGCAAATCCGAAGAAATCTCACAAGGATGCGGCAAAGAGAGTTGTAAGATACCTCAAGAGTACAGAGTCTCTCGGTATCTGGTATCCCAAAACTGATGGAATCATGTTAAATGGATTCTCTGATTCAGATTTTGGAGGCTGCAGAATCGACAGAAAGAGCACAAGTGGAACCTGTCAGTTTTTAGGACATAAATTGATCAGTTGGTTCCAAGAAAAATCATTTAGTGGCTATATCAACCACAGAGGCAGAATACGTAGCAGCAGCCAGCTGTTATTCTCAAGTGCTTTAGATAAAGCAACAATTTAAGGACTATGGAATATATACAGGATGCGTTCCTATATACTATGGTAGCAACAACACAGTTTCTATTTCAAAGAATCTAGTTCTGCATTCCAGGACGAAGCACATTGATATTCATCACCATTTCATACGGGACTATGTCGAGAAGGAGGATGTCTTGGTGAAATACATTAGAACTGAAGACCAGTTAGCCGATATATTCACTAAACCCCTACCTGAGGCTCGTTTCAAAGAGCTATGCATCAAACTAGGTCTTCTAGACTTTAATGAAGGCTCAAAAGAAGGAGACGATAAGTGATCGGTGCAAAAACTGTTTATTTTACTTAATTAAGATATTGATTAAGTCAATTACAGTTTGTTAAATTTTTGCAGTTTGCTGAAGACAAGGAAATAAGAGTTTTCTCATTCATTGAAGATGGATACAAGGAGATATGTCACAATTACATTCTGACATCAGATACAACAAAAATTGTGTCATCATGTACCGTCTATCAAGGGATAAGTGCCCAGTTAATTGGGCGAGAAGGGTAGTAGTCAGTTCCTTCCAGACCTGAAGGGTCATCCTTGAGATAGGGAATACTCTTCTCTAGCAGCCAGCTCAACTGCTTGCCATAAGGAACAGTTGCATCTGGGAGACATCGTAGAGACATCTTCAGGCGATCAAAGATGAATCCTGGCCAATCAACCTCTCCTTGATGTTCATACGCCATCATAGCCTTCCAGACAGGTGGTGAGAAATTAGTCTCTTGGGGAGGATTACAGACAACCATCTGATTAATAATGTCAAAGGATAACTTGCAGTTAGGCCTGAGGTATGTACTTGGAGTAGTCGGATGGAAACAAATGTTTACATCTCTCCATTCAGGCCATATGGACCACTCGGGGGCTGTCACTTCATTTCGATAGGACATAACAGGTGTCCTACTGCCATGACGAGGTAGCCCAAACTCAGCTGCTAATTTGTTGGCAGACCAACAGATTTCCCTTCTGTTGAGATTACAGAAAATCTCATCCTCAGTAACTGTGGAGTAATATGCAAACATCCTGAGCAATTCTTTGTGAAACAGTGAGGCTTGATGGTTACAAATCTGGCTAACCCACTGGCTCTCAGAAGACCCATCAACCACTGATCGATACATGGAGCTCTCCAATGATATGCCTGAATCCCTATCCTATCAAGTATCTTGTTTCTCTGAATGGAGATTTCCCCAATCTCCTCCATAACGTTTGGGATCGTGTAAGAAGAAGGAGGAGGAGAAGGAGAAGTCATATTTCCTTGGGAAAGAAATATAGTCTATACTCAGTGGAAGGATATTATGTGGGCAACCCATAAAGGATGATGATGAAGATTATTTATGGGAAGATTCAATTTAAATATTCAAGAGGGATATCAAGAATCCTATTGGCACGACTTGTCAGGGCAGGAAATCTGAAGTCGATGGGCAGGCATTCAATGCCCAACAACTTCGGTAAGCCACTCACGAAGGAACACGTGGCAAATAGGTCTAACATCTACTAGGTCTAAAAGGGTCAGAGTCTGCAAAGTAGATAGATTGCAGGAGTACGGTTTTCAGAATAAATAGCGAATCCTAAGGAAAAGATTCACAAAAGATACAAGATGCTCCAAGGATTCTCAAAGAGATGAAACTGTGTCTCCAAATAAAAATAAGGATAGGAAACTTCATTGAATGAACAAGGATACATGATAAATTATCTGAAATGTCAAAGAGGGAGACAGTTCACCCAGAGCCTACAGTATTTAAACGATAATAGAAATAAAGGCAGAGGAGATTAGCCGATCGAGAGACGCTGTGGCGGATAAAATTCTGAATCCTTGATGGTGGACCAGCCTCCCCGAGCGTACTCTGGAAACTGTTGCTCTAAGCCAACTTAGTGGCATCCCATATGGAACAGAAAGAGCTCATGGATTTTCGACTGCATTTCTCACTCGATCAAAGACAAATGAGGACCCATCCACAAAAGCCTCATGAACCGATAAAGGATTCACAACCATTATTTGATTCATAATATCAAACAGAACTCGATATCGAGGCATCATAAAACACGAGGAAACTATCGGATGGAAACTTACAGGAATTTCTCTCCACTTCTGCCATGCATGCCATTCCGAGGTTGTCTTGTCTCCTCGATAGTCTGATATGAGTGTAAAATGACTTATTTTTCAATGTGTGAGCGTGCATGTTTGTGGCCATTTTACCCTCATATCATATGCTTACGTTGTTCTTTTGTCTTGTTTTCGTGTTTGAAATGATGTAGGATACGTTTTGAGCATAATACAGCGAATTTTGGGAAGTTTTGGAGGAAAATCGCCCGAGTTTGGAGTCCGAGGAGGTTAGGTTCGCCCGAGCGGAACGAAAGGATGGTTTCGGAAGCTTGGAGGACTCGCTCTACCGAGCAAAGAAGGCTCAGCCGAGCTGAGCCGGGCAGAGGCTTCGCTCGGCCGAGCAGTACAGGCTCGATCGAGCCTGGCTGACAGAGAGCAGGCTCGGTCGAGCGGTTCTGGCTCGGCCGAGCTAGAACGTGTTTTCTCAGTTTTCTATGGTTCCCAGGATGGCTCGGGCAAGCCGTGGTTGGCTCGGGCGATCCGAGGCTCTGCTAGCTCGTCTATAAACGGAGGAAAATCAATTAAATGAAGAACTTTTTGCCAAATTGAGAAATAACCGTCACCAACTTCCCTCTAGATTCATCTCTACACCTCCTTCCCCACTTAAATCAAGGAGAACCAAGGATCATTCCCTCAACTTGGTGACAATTGAAGAGGGAGATTAGGTGGATTGGATTCAATGAAGGCAATCCTAGAAGATCAATTTTGACCTTGAAGCTTTGTAATGTCAATTCTTATCTTTCAACTTGTATTGCTTCAAATTCAAGGTATGAGGAGCTAAATACCTAAGTGAGTGTTGTAATATGGATATTCAGATTGATTGAACCTTCTATGTTTGTTTACTTTTCTATGAAGTCTTGATTTGCACTTGAGCTTGTTCATACCTATTAGATGTAGGTAATAGCCAATCTATAGGTAGTTGATGTGACCGTTGCAGCCAATACGCGGACGGAAATGTCGTGATAAGTGCATAATCATATAGTTTTAGTTACAATCCATGTGCGGAGCTAGGATTATAGGGCAATAATCGACGGTCGATTTGGAGTGAGTTAGGGATCGATAACGTAGCTGTTTGAGATTTCTAATTTCATATACGGACAATTCACCGGTACAAAGGGGATTGACTAGGATAGTGTCGATTGCTCAACTTCATAGGAATTAAAAATCGTTTACAACATAGCTTGGTTTAATTTGGCTCAATTGAAGTTTACAAACACTCACTTCATTCTAAGATTGTTGGACTTGTTATTCTAATCTACCCAAACATTTGATAGAAGCAATTGATTGGTGAACTTAGCAAATGGTAGAATGTTTGATTTTATGCAAAATGGTAGTTTAGTTTGCAAATCATAGTTAGATAGATAAAGAAAACCAACGACTATTGTATTGCCTAGCTATTGATGCATCTTCTTACGAGTAGATAGTTTCCACTAGAGCGAATAGAAAAGATCTCGGATTGATAATTTGCCGGGAGAATTGTGTGTCACTTCACACGACGGTCACGTTTTTGGCGCCGTTGTCGGGGAATCTTTTAGTAGATCTAGTGGAATTATTGAAAGTTGAAGTATGGTATGCCAGGTGTTTGAGAAAATGCTTGTGTGAATATTGTTACTAACATTTGTTTGTTAAGTGTTCTTGTTTGTTTTGTTGCATTGTTTGTCTTGTAATTGGTAGGTGAGTACTAACTTTTGTTTGATTAGTTGTTAGTTGATTCATTCGTTGGTACTTTGAGAGGGTTGGACTTGTGTAGGTGATAAATGGAGAATCAAAGAGGAGACGCCAAGGAGAGATTGGATAATTTACAAAGGCAAGTGGAGGAGATGAAAGCAAAAATGCTGCAAAGACCACGAAAGCCCCTTCGAAGCGTATATGAGAAGATATTTGAATGTAATTACCAATGGTCGGAAGAGCAAAGGGATTACAACACGGTGAAGGTTGAGAAGAAGTATAGAGAAAGTGATATGTGGAGGAGCAAATTGGATCAAATGCAAGAACAATTAAACTTGTTGAGGAGGCCACGTAGAGATAGTGAGGTGGTGAATGAAATAATGTTTGAGAAGTATGAGGGGAAACTCGAAGAGACTCCAACACAAGAATCAACCGTTGCCAAGCCATGGAAAGAAACGGATCAAGAAGAGAGAGTTTCAATGGACAAGAAACTAATTCCGAGGATGAGTGGCAATGAGATTAAAGAAGGCATGGGGGATAAGAGTGCTAGCATTGCGATGAAATCTAAGGAAAGTGTGAGTGATGTTGAAGAGGAAAAGGCAATGGAAGATACGAAGATGAAGAGAGATAAAGTCAAAGAAGAGGAGATAGAAGTGGTGCAAGAGGAAGAACCACAAAAGGAGGGTGAAGAGTTACCTCAAGAATATGAGGAGGATAAGGGCACCAACGGGTTGGTGCAACATGAGGATTGTATGAAAAAAGATGATAACGAGATACCTTCACCCGAGGAAATTCAAGAAATTCTAGTTTTTGCACAACTTATGGAAGAAGAGTGTGTGGAAAAGATTATAACGGGAGAAATACGTGGAGAGATGGTGTTTATTTTTCCTTCTTGGTTAATAGACAAGGTTGAAAAGGTAGTGGTGCTAACAAACAAGGTGAAAGAGGTTTGTGAGTTGGTTGTTAAAGGAAATGGATTGAGGAAATATAATCCCGATGGTGTATTTGAAAGGTCATTGGTGATTGAGACATGGTTTAATGGTGTGTTAAATAGTGTGCTTGTGTTGAGAAAATTCCGAATAGTAACGAGGGAAAGTTTGGTTGGAGGAAGCTTAGGAAGTAGATCAATCAACAAGTTGCTTCCAAGCAAAGTTCGATCGGTAGAGAAAGGTATACTAAAAATTCACAAGGTTTTTGACAATGGATGACATGGTAAAGTCGTCTAGCTACCGAAGTAAATGGAAGCGCTTGTTGGGAGGCAACCCAACCAATTTTCTTTCTTTTGTTTAAATTGCTTTTAGTTCATTTGATTAGTTTGTTGGTTTTGTGTTTGTTAGGAGAAACTACAAGTTCGAGAGGAGTGATTTCCTACCGTCAACTATTTTTAAAGCTTAGTCTAACTTGACTAAGTTTGGGGGAATGTGCCGGTTGCCGGTTTTGGGGAATATTTGAAGGATCAAGAGGAGTGAGTGCGCACCGTTTACCTTTTTACAAACTTAGTCTCACTTGACTAAGTTTGGGGGGAGTGGTCGGTATCTGGTGCTCTCTTCTGGTTCACTTCTCTTATCTCTATCCTTATCCTTAGTCTAGTTTAGATTTAGTGTTTGAATTTGAATAACATTGATCTTTGATATGGTTGTAATTCGATATTGATATACTCTTGTGAGGATGGATGTTGATTGATTTGCTTTTATTTTTATGGAATGTTTTGATGAATCATGGCGAGCTTGCATGTGTTTAATTCTCTCTATTTGGTTTTCGTATGTGGATGTATAATGGTATGGAATGAATGGTGGTGCTAGTGGATTAATGTGTTAATTTTTGTTGAAAAATTGGTTTGTGGTAAGATGGTGGACATGAGAACTTTATTGGTTTTATTATGCTCAAATTGTTTGGTGGTGTTGTATTGTTGTTTAGTAGGTGCAAATAAGGAATGGAGAGCGGTGATCGTGTCTACCGATGGGTAACGCTTTCTTTCATTCCTCTTACCATTTAGTTTCAAATTGAATCGTGTTGGCATGTAGAATGTTAGTTAGGTTGTTGTGTGCTTGTCGTGTGTGCATGATGAACCCAAATGCGAATTGGAAATTAGAATCATGATTTACTTTGTAAGGCTAAATTTGCTTTAACCAATGATAGGGCATAATCTAGTTGTTAAAGCATGCTCGATTCGAACTTTTGAATTGCCGAGTTTTGTGCGGGATTAATGTTTAGGACTTGACAAAAGCCGTGAGTATTTGAGCTTTGATATTGTCATATTCTTTTTGATTGTGAGTGGCAAGTTTGAGAGCACAAAATCTAGAACTTGAATATATTCTCTATCTATTGGACATGAGTTTGGTAACTAAAAAATGATCTTAGGCCATCGATTCTTAGTTCCTCCTTTCACTTTGGGAGTATAAGGTGGTTGATATCATAATTTTACCATTCATACCCTTGTTTCCCGTGATTGTGCTTAAATGGAGAATTTTCTTCAAAAATATTAAGACAAATTTGGGGGGGAATGAGCGTATGAGGGTGAATACGGAGATGAGAGTTGGGATGGGAATCAATTGATATCTTGAGTTGTAATTATTGAGGCAATGGAAGTATTGATTGTGGGATTGATGTGAATCCTAGAAAAATTAGTACCAACAAAATTTGGGTACTTAGAAAAAAGAAAGAAAGAAAAGAGAAAAGAAAAAGAAAAGCACCATGAAAAGAAAGAAAAATGTTGGTGCTAGAAAAATGAAAAAAGAAAGAAAAGGAAGAAAAAAAAAATATCTATATGTGAGAATTGTGATTGGAAAAGCCTCAAGGTTAGAAGTGGATTGAAGAGAATAAGTTTGGGGGTTTTGGGATATGGAGAAGTTCGTCACTTTAGCCAAAAACCACCTATCTTTTAGTAAGCCACGTTATAACCAAAAATAACGACCTTTTTGATTTTAGGAGCCGACTCGTTGTAGTATAGTGGTGAGAATTGTTTCAAGCCTATGGAAATTGTGCTCGATATCTTGTGAATGAGTGAATTCATCAATCCCTAAACACGTAACGGAGTGCTTTCATTTCTTTATCCAATGTTGATGAGTGGTTTGAGTCGTTCGCATTAACCATGTCACAAAGTTAGGTGATAATCTCATTCGATAAGAGCATGCCAAGTTGACTATGATGAGCTATGAGGTTGTTTGATGAGGTTTATTGATTGCTTTACTTTGTTTTGATTGAGGACAATCAAAGGTTCAAGTTTGGGGGATTATGATATGTGTGTAAAATGACTTATTTTTCGATGTGTGAGCGTGCATGTTTGTGGTGATTTTACCCTCATAGCATATGCTTTCGTTGTTCTTTTGTCTTGTTTTCGTGTTTTTGTGTTTGAAATGATGTAGGATACGTTTTGAGCATAATACAGCAAATTTTGGGAAGTTTTGGAGGAAAATCGCCCGAGTTTGGAGTCCGACGAGGTTAGGTTCGCCCGAGCGGAACGAAATGATGGTTTTGGAAGCTTGGAAGACTTGCTCGGCCGAGCGAAGCAGGCTCAGCCGAGCTGAGCCGGGCAGAGGCTTCGCTCAGCTGAGCAATGCAGGCTCGATCGAGCCTGGCTGATAGAGAGCAGGCTCGGTCGAGCGGTTCTGGCTCGGCCGAGCCAAAACGTGTTTTCTCAGTTTTCTGTGGTTCCCAGGATGGCTCGGGCGAGCCGTGGTTGGCTCGGGCGATCCGAGGCTCTGCTAGCTCGTCTATAAAAGGGGGAAAATCAATTAAATGAGGAACTTTTTGCCAAATTGAGAAATAACCGTCACCAACTTCCCTCTAGATTCATCTCTACACCTCCTTCCCCACTTAAATCAAGGAGAACCAAGGATCATTCAATCAACTTGGTGACAATTGAATAGGGAGATTAGGTGGATTGGATTCAACGAAGGCAATCCTAGAAGATCAATTTTGACCTTGAAGCTTTGTAATGTCAATTCTTATCTTTTAACTTGTATTTTTTCAAATTCAAGGTATGAGGAGCTAAATACGAAAGTGAGTGTTGTAATATGGGTATTGAGATGGATTGAACCTTCTATGTTTGTTTACTTTTCTATGAAGTCTTGATTTGCACTTGCGCTTGTTCATTCCTATTAGATGTAGGTAATAGGCAATCTATAGGTAGTTGATGTGACCGTTGCAGCCAATACGCGGACGAAAACGTCGTGATAAGTGCATAATCATATAGTTTTAGTTCCAATCTATGTGCAGAGCTTGAATTATAGGGCAATAATCGACGGTCGATTTGGAGTGAGTTAGGGATCGATAACGTAGCTATTTGAGATTTCTAATTTCATCTACGGACAATTCACCGGTACAAAGGGGATTGACTAGGATAGTGTCGATTGCTCAGCTTCATAGGAATTAAAAATCGTTTACAACATAGCTCGGTTTAATTTGGCTCAATTGAAGTTTACAAACACTCACTTCATTCTAAGATTGTTGGACTTGTTATTCTACTCTACCCAAACATTTGATAGAAGCAATTGATTGGTGAACTTAGCAAATGGTAGAATGTTTGATTTTATGCAAATTGGTAGTTTAGTTTGCAAATCATAGTTAGATAGATAAAGAAAACCAACGACTATTGTATTGCCTAGCTATTGATGCATCTTCTTACGAGTAGATAGTTTCCACTAGAGCGAATAGAAAAGATCTCGGATTGATAATTTGACGTGAGAATTGTGTGTCACTTCACACGACAGTCATAGTCCATCAAGGGATTCATACCATAAGGCAGTCCAAGGCTAAGAGAGAATGACTCAGGTGACCAGCATATCTTTTGTCCATGGAAGAAGGCATGTATCTTATTACCTTATGCCACATAGCTCGCTTCAACATCCTTTCTCAGCACTTCGTCCTGAAATTTTTAAGGCTGCCGAATGACAAAGGGAAAAAGCTAACTAGACATCAAATTACCTATTACAACGTCATGAATAGACGCGCCGAAGCACTCCACCAATAGTCCAGTTGGGTTCAAGACTTAACCTCTCATTATCACAATCTGAGAAGGAACGGTCATTCTCTTCAAGGAAGAAGTTACTCCAAAGAGTGTATGAAAAGATGAGTTGAGTACAGTCTCCTACTCATGAAGAAGGTGTTTATAGATGCCATATCACACGGTTCAATCGCTTATGGACACGTGGACGAGCAGACTATATGATGATGCGTAAAACGTTATGTGGCAAGGTCATGTTTCTAGACCACAATTATGGCATGTTCAATGAAAATCTGCCAACACATTTTTAATGAGTCACTAGTACTTCTATCTGCAACTGTCACCACAGTGTTCCAAAAGAGAGGGCCAAGGGAAAATTGTCTTTACCCTCTAAAGGATGATATGCACTCTCAGATACCATCCGTTGGATGAAAGTTTACTAAGGAAGCTATGTCATGGCATATTAGACAGAGACACGTAGCCACGATCACGAGCTATGCACACTCCATGACAAAATGGGAAAAGACGCTCTTACATCAGATTTCTTCACATCAGAAGATCGCATAAAGTGAAGGCTCATCCCAGCCGTGGATCTAACTGCACCCAAACCTCGATTAAAACCCTCCGCAATTACGCATCACCCTAAATCGAGTTCTGCAACAGACTCATTTCAAATTCTTCCTATCTTTCCATACGGTATCTTCATCAATCCACCTTGTTCTACACCATGGAGAAAAGGAAGCCCTCACCAGGCGAAGGTCCAAGCGAATCAAGAAGATCAAAGAAGGGTGTCACTACGTAAGAGGTCACTCATAAGGAATTAAAGCGCCTATCACATGACATCGTCGATGCCACCGATCTCTCGAACAAGGACATCTGAGTAAGTCAAGTTTTCAAAGAGAAAATCCTAAATCTCAAAGAACTTGATTATTGGTGTCCATATGAGGAAATCTACGACAAGCTACACAAAGAAATGGTCATACAATTTCTAGAGTAACGCCCTCATAAATTCAAGCCTCACTGCGTTGCTGAATTTTATGAGAATGCTATTGTGGAAAAGGTGGAAAATACTTCAGAACAAAGGTCAACAAGATTCCAATGCAAATAAGTGCAGATGTTATTGCCTAACTCTTCCGCCTACCTAAAACTGGCGAGAACATCGCAAATTTCTTGAAGAATGATGTTGGGGCAAAAGAAAGACATTGGCGTGTAGGGAAGAAGCCAGAGCATAAAGACAATTTCCACCTACCTATGAGGGTCTCCGAATTGAGGCCTCTGTACAAGTCTTTGGGTGATATAGCACTTTAGATGCTCTACTGCGGTGCAAGATCCTTCTCTGAACTAAGTCAGCCGAAGTATGTCGTCATGATGGTGTTGGATGATAGTACAAGTGGAAACTGGGCTAAATTCATTTTTGGGCGTATTCTTGAGAATGTTCGGATAAATTAGACCGTTCAGGACACCAAGAGATTCAAATCTGGAGTAGGGTTTGGACTGAAAGTCAGCTACTTGAAAGAGAAATTGATTGGTCTTAGAGAAGAAGGAGAATGCCTGGTCGCATCCAACTTCCTACCTCACAGTGAAAAGATCCACTGGAGAGCGGTTGAAGGAAGTGAACGTAGACATCAACCAGTTGAAGATGATGAGTTGGAGGTAAATAATGTTGAGGATTACAGTACACAAGCTGCTACAAGTCAATCAGTACAAGCTGAAACAGTTTTCACGCGAGCAACAAGTAAGAAAAGAAGGCAGTTAGTGTTGACAAGTACCTTGGAGGAAGAAAGAGAAAAGAGTAAGAAGGGCTAGGAAGTTGAAGATCATGAAGAAGATACAATAGACAGAACAGTACCTATTGTGGACCTTCAAACTCCGTCTCACTTAGATAAAAAATCCACTCGTCGAGAACCTTTCACTCCCTCACCATCTTCTGGCAGCACAACTTTAAAAGCTCATCCACAACAACCTTTCTCACATAAGCCGATTATTCAGATAGCCTCAGAGATATGGGGAACGATGTAAAAAACCCCAGGTGAAGAAACTGTCAATCAGAGTCTGCAAGTGGAAGTTGTTGCTAATCAAGAGTCACTTCCACAACAGGAAGTTATTCCATTAGAGGAGTCAGTTTTGGAAACTGCTGAAGCAACAGCTGAACGAATAGTCAAAAGACTGACATTACCAGAACTTCTCACAAAAAGATTGGGTCTTTCGGTCACCACTGCACGAACGCCAAGTGAAACACATCTTGAGCATGTGCGTCGCAGGATAAATGATAGTCGTGAGAAGTTTGTGAAGGTACAAAATACTCAAAAGATGGTTGAACTCACAAATTGATGAGATTAAACTAGAACTCCTAGATCTTGAAGATGAAGAAGTGCAGGAGATGGAGCGGCTGCACAAAGAGGAAGAATAAAGAATCAAGAGAGCAGCAGAGGCTGCTGAGCTAGAATGTAAGTAGCGAGAAGCAAAAACAGCAGCAGAGTTAAAGCGAAAGAAAGAGGCAGAAGCCGTTGAGCTCAAGAGAAAAGAGGTAGAAGCTGTTGTGCTCAAGAGACAGGAGGCAGAAACTGCTGAGCTGAAAAGAAAAGAAGAAGAATCTGCAATTGCTGAAGCACTTCGAAAGGAAGCAGAGGCCACTGCTGAAAAAGCTAGACATGAGGTAGCAGCAGCTATGTCTACTCAGAAAGAGAAAGAGGCGGCAACGATTCAAGCTCCACCTCAACCTCAGACTCCCTCTGCAACCTCTCAGAGTCAAACCCGTGATGTCTCTAAAGTGCTGACTACAGTTGAACGAATCCAGTCTCCGAATCTTGTCTCTGTTGCCACAGACCTTCTACCCTATAATGCTTTAAGAAAAGAGATAGATCACCGACTGGATCAACATCTAGCTCTTGTGATTGATATTGTCAAAAAGGGGGAAGAGAGAAATGATGAGTCGATGAAGCTGCAGTTGGCTGAAATAGAGAGCAAGCGAAAAGAGGAATACAGGATGCAGGAAGAAGAGCGCAAGATGCGGGATGATCATGTTACAAGGAGGCTGGATGCACTATTACTTTCCAGAGAGCAAGACAGGAAATATCTCTCAGAATTAACCGCAGTTATCAAGGCGCTAGCTGAATTGCTTTTCGCATCCATTGCAACATCCTCGAAGACAAAAGACGCAGATTCCTCGAATCAAGAAAAGAAGAAGGACACGGATCAAGACAAGTAAGCAAAAGGTATGAGAGTCTATTTTGCTTGCATCTTTTTAAATGTCATTTCTGGTACCACAATTTTTTTTAATCTTTTCATGTACATACAATTGATCAAATCTAGTGAAAAGTGAAAAATTGTTGGTTTGAAGACAACTACTCATTGTCTCTCACCTTGATTCTCGATTGGCTGAATTCACATTTTCCAGTGTGATCAGCCAACCTTCTTCACTTATTACTCTAAAAATGATTAATTTTAATCGAGAACTATTATCCCATTAAGGGGGAAGATCATTTATTGAACACAAAGCATTCATTGCTTATAGAATCTTTGGAGATTCACCATGTTACCCTGGGTACACAAGGATTAAGTCAGCTGACTTAATCTACCTCTTTGGTGTTCTTATAGCAACCTGCTCTTGCAAAGGAAGAGTAGGTTATTACGGGCAACTGCCAAACTGTGAAAGTTATGGGAAGAACTCAACCATCCAACCTACCGAAGGAGGAAAATGGAGGTTTATCCTCAATCCAACTTCGAGCTGGTCTACAGAGAAGGCGCAGAGCCTTCGATGGACTAAATAAGGAGTGAAGTACAACTGCCTTGGCGAGTGATCTTTTGTGCTGTGGACGGCGGTTTCTACAACAACTGGTTATAGATTGTGAGGAGTGTATTTTCATTGCTTAGTGAATTAGAGGATTAGATATCCGTAGAGTGGACGTAGGACATAAGGCTCCGAACCACTATAAATATCTTGTATGTAGTTTTACAACTTTATCTACTTACGCACTTTATAGTTTCCGAGCATATCTTAAAACCTTCAACACTTGTATCGTAAGTGTTGAAGTGTATGAACTGTTAACTGCTCATAACTGCAAAATTGTTAAAATAATCTGCTGGCTAACTTGAACTGTATTTCTAAAACTGCTAAGTAAAAACGGTGTCGATAGTTAGCTGAACAACCTAAGTTAGAGTGCATTTATCAGATTTAATACTTCCGCTGCACATTATACGTACTTTGGTCTGGGACCAACAAGATGTATATCGTTGATGTGGTGGATGTGAAGGTGGAAGCCAAGGTGGTAGAGAAGGTTGCTAAAGCCAAGGAAGAGCTTCTCCAAATGCTGAAAGAAGATTTTGTATCTTTTTCCTCCGAACTTTTTGCAGCGATTAAAGGAGGGGAAGATAAGAAATTGGCTAAAAAAGCAGAGAGGCTAAAAGAAGAACAAGACAGAAGAATCCGCCTCCAAGCTCGCCACAAGATGGAAGAGGATCTAAGTAGGCAGCAGGAGGAGGAAGAAAAAGAAGAAATAAAGAAGAAAGAGGAGAGAGAGAGTGGATTAATAGAGAAGAGCGGGACACCGTGGTGCACAGATTTATGAAGATAACTACTCAATCACTTAGCAATTTGACCAAGGCTACCGGATCTCCTAGCTCGAAGAATGATGACTCTGACTCTTCCGCAAAGAAGCAGTAATCCTTTTATCTTGAAAGCTTTTGTAAGTTGTTGTTTTGGGTTCTTGTTTCATGTACTCTACTGCAGATCTTAATGAAACTAACCCAAATTGACGATAACATCTCATTGTCCAATTCTGATTATTTGTTTTAGCTGACCTTACACATTTTGTGTAATCAACAAATTGCTTGGACTGCTGAGTGTGTGTTCGTGTTCGATTGTGTATTGCTCTATCTTATGTGTGAATGATGCTTGTGCTTATTTGCTTGCTGAAATTCCAGCACTTTTGTTAAGCCATTCACTTGTGATAAATTTTTAATCAAGCAATACCCTTCTTATTTTGAGGGGAAACATTTTCGAAAAATGCTGAGTCTAAGGGAGTTGATATGCTGAGTTAGATTACTAGGAATATCTTGTAAACTCAGTAATCTAATTTCCCATTATCAGTAAATTAAGGTTTAGGGCTTTGATCGCACCAAAAAGGGGAAATTGTTGGGAATATTATACCCCTTTTGTCTGAAAGTTATTTATAATAGTTTTGGTGCATCAAAGCTAGCATATCTTGTCTCTAGCAATTTAGAATTGCGTCAAAATTGTAAAAGTTTTGTATAGGATGATCATATTCGAGTTGCAATAGAGTTAGAAAACATTGCTGAAGATTGTTGAAGGATTCAATAAATTCCGAAGAGATTGCTAAAAGACTCAAGCTAAGTGCGAAGTGATTGTTGAAGGATTCAGCAAATTCAAATGTTACTCAGGTTGCTAGCAAACAACGAAGTATCGGAAGGCTAGCAAACATACGGAGGTTGCTTAAGGCACTCAGTGAACAAATCGAGTTGTTGAAGGAATATAGCGAACAAATAGGAGAGTCTTAGCAAGGTTGCTGAGATCTCAGCAGACAAATGAAGAATTTAGCAAAATGTCCGATAGCTATCAGCAATTGTCAAAGGCCACGAAATTGAAGGATCTTATATTTCCAAATATAAAGGAATCTCCTGAATCAAAAAGCTGATTATCCAAGAGACAAAAGAGATCTACAGACTCAACTCAATGATCCTTTCTGACAAGTCGGCTAAATGAGAAAAGAGCTAATCAAATGAAGAAGAGATCTGAAGAGTCTTTGTACTTTTTAGAAAATAAAGAAGGAGATTGGCAGGCGGACCAATAGTGTCTAACGGACAAAGATTCAAACATCCTTGTTTGATGAATCTTCGTCTATAAATAGAAGGATTCGCAGAGAGACAAGTTCAGCTAATTCAAAAAGTTTAACACTTACGCGCAAATACACGTCCAAACTCTACCGAATTCAAAACCGATCTTACATCAATCGAGGCTTCACACAAGCTATCGTGTTTATCACGAGATCAAAGAAGGTCGCTTATAAGGTTGTTCTTGGAGTTCTTCTTTCTAAGAAAGAACATAGCAGTCACCTTGATCTGCAAGGTTGATTAGTACGAGCTGCAAAGAGAGAAGTTCTAGGAAGAACTCTAAAATTCCTAATCCAGCATTCAAGGAGAAGGGATGTGTGTCCTCACTCCAGGTGTTGTCGAGAAGATTGAGATCAAGTGTTCTTCACGGTGCGTTGTGAACAAACAGAAGAGTTTCTTGCAGTTACAGATCAAGCTCTATCATGTAAAATCAATCTTTGTGAATTACTAGTGAGCAGACTGAAGAGTGGACGTAGAATATTTGTTCGAACCACTATAACCTTTTGTGTTAGTCATTGTTTACTGTTTCATTGCTTACTGTTAAACACTTATTTTATAAAGACTTGCTGAGTCGAGACCTCAGCAAGATAAGTGCAAGAACCATTAAACATTCCGCAACAAATATATATACTCTGATCGGGGACTAACCAAGCTCTCTATTTTGAAAAGAAGATTTTTGGGAGAGAGAAAGAGAGAGAGAGAGAGAGAGAGAGAGAGAGAGAGTCATTACAGAATGAAGATTATTAGAAGATGACGATAAGTTCCAGACTTCAAAAGATTATGAAGTATGTAAGAGGAGAAGAAGACAACACATAAGGCGTTGCTTTGAATTGAAGATAGTTTTCTCTAAAGCTCTCTTGAAGCTTACAGAGTGATTTGCATGCAAGATTGTCATGTATTATAGCACGAGGCTTGTGTCTATCTGATAGACAAAGCTTATCAGAGTTCGTTGTTGGTTGACAGCAAGGCTCCAATTCAGAACTCAAACCCACAACGAGTTGAAGTTGTGAAGTTGTGAGCATTTCAGAGGAAGAACGGATAGTTTAGAAAGCACAAGGAAGAGCATAGCAAGTGGATCTCTTGCGCTAAAGCTCAACCAACTGTCATGCTCAATGATCAAAGTCATTTGAAGAAATCAAATAGTGGACGTGGAATAATTGGATCCCGAACCACTATGAACTCTTGCGACTTTTTTTTTTAGTACTTTACTGTATCTGCTCACTTTATCATTTCTTTTGTTATTTGAAACCATTGATTTTCAACAGGTGACATATATCTGTAAACATAATCAACGTGTACGATTTTTGAATCTTTATAAATAATTGAATTGGTTTCATCCAGTTACTCTAAACTGAATAATGCAATGCCATGCGTATTCTATTCTGTTGAATCGACATGTATTCTATTCTCTTTTAAAACAGAGAATAGTAATAATTTTTATGCATTTAAAAGATTTTTTAAAAAAAAAACAGCACACCATTTATGTTTTATCTAAAATTGTCTAGACCCGGTTCAAACACTAAATTCTATCCAAATGTTAAATTAGTTCTCGCACATCTTACAATTAGGGATACACATTGCTACAAATAAAATAACATGAACTCTTACAAAAAAGAAAAAAAATAACACGAAACACCGAAAATTACGAGAGCACTAACTATCCAATCACTTTAATATTTAATTAATTTCCCTATAATTCATATTATTAATTATCACCCAACTCAATTATAATAATTTTGCAAAATTTACCAATAATCACTCAACTATCAAACCACAGTATATATAATTTCTTTATTAGATTTAATTTAATCTTATTTTTGAAATAAAAATACAATTTATATATAATTAAATAAAGATATATATAAATTATACAGCGCTTTCTAAAATAAAATTAATATAAATTACATAAAAAATACAACTGCGAAATAAAATTACATTATATATATATAGAGTAGTGATCATATGAGAATAGTTTTTAGTATGAGAAATAAAAATAAATCTTAACCTTTGATTTTGTGATTTCAACGCTTATGATCTATTTTACTCCGTGTGCAGTTTTCCTCGATTATCATGCAGTTTTGCAAAATTAAGGTTATTTTTGTAATTTTAGCTTTTTTTTAATCTGAAATAGTATCTCATTAGATTTTTTATTCCTTTCTTCGCGCGATTTGATTTCTTCTTCCTTCTTTGTTCGAATTGATTTATATTTCTTTTGTCGATTAGAATTTTTTTCTTTGTTTCTGGATTTCGCATTCGTATTCGGTCTCGACGTTGTTAATTATGCATGAATATAGTTTAAAAAAATTGTTTTATTCAGATCGACGTTCATTTTTTCTATTATACTGTGCATCTTTAGTGTTAACTTTTTGCATTTTTGTATCTTACATGTTCATTTATTCCTTCTTTGTTCGAATTGATTTATATTTCTTTTGTCGATCAGATTTTTTTTCTTTGTTTCTGGATTTCGCATTCGTGTTCGGTCCCGACGTTGTTAATTATGCATGAATATAGTTTAAAAAAAATTATTTTATTCAGATCGACGTTCATTTTTTCTATTATATTGTGCATCTTTAGTGTTAACTTTGTGCATTTTTGTATCTTACATGTTCATTTATTCCAAAGTGTGTTAATAAGATGAAGCATTTTAGGGGCATAGTTTTAAGAACTGTTGATATTGGTATTGAGTTTTATAGAGACTACGCTCGTGTTGTTGCTTTGGAGAAGAAGATGTTTAATTTTTTTAATTCGTATTTATGTAAAAGTGAAGTAAATTGGGCTAAAAATGAAGTAAATTGGGCTAAAAAAGAAGTAAATTGGGCTTAAAATGCAGGTTGTTGTTTGTGTTTGAGTATTTTATAGTTTTAGCCTTTAAAGACTAAAACTGCACGATATTGGGGCAAAAATGCTGCGTTTTTCAATATACTGAGAATGAATCCTGTTCGTCGATTTGATGAGATGGACGCGCGAGATTTATTCTTATTTCTCATAGTAACTCCTATTCTCACCTGATCACTACCCTATATATATATATATATATATATATATATATATATAGATAGATAGATATATATAGAGGAGGGATCATGTGAGAAAAAAATTCCCTGTGAGAAAAAAAAATGAATCATGTCCATCAGATCTAAAAAATCAATGGTTGATATTTAATCAAGCAACAACTAAAACTAAAACGCAATCAAGCAATAAAATAATTAAGCAACAACTGAAGCACAATCAAGCAACATTGTAATCAAGCAACGACTTGAATACAATCAAGCAATGTCGTGAATGCAATCAAGCATCTTTCTCACTTTCTCACGTTAAGATTTTTCTCACTGCATTCGCTCCCTATATATATATATATATATATATGGGCTGATCTGGTGAGAATAATTCTTATCGTGAGAAAGGAGAATAAATATAGTCAATAGATTTGACAACATCAATGATCAAGATTAAATAAAAACTTCAACAAAAAATGCGACATTTTATCCTCATTTTACTTCATTAAAGGGAAACATAGTAATTACGAACAATGCACGAACTTCAGTTGTGCTCATTTTATCTACTATATACTTCATTTTATCTCCAATCTACTTCATTAAATTCAAAAACAACATTTGTTATTTGAAGTTATACTTCATCTAACGGTCATTGTATCGCTCGTATGATTCATTATATCTACTGTTGGTCCCTGATCAGACTTGTTGTTAAAGCAGTGGAAGACTACTTAGCAAATGCAGCGAAATGTTTAAGTATCTTGCACTTAGTTTCTTCTTCAAATATTTAGCTAGAGGTAGGTGTTAAGATTGTTTCAGATATACTCTAGGAACTTGAGGTTGCTAGGTTTTAAATCAACAAGCAGAAACAATAAAACAGTAACAAGAACACAAGGTTTATAGTGGTTCGATCCTTAAAGATCTACGTCCACTCCTCAGTCGAACACTGAGAATTCACTAAAAAGATATATTCAAGTACAAGGATTCGCCTATCTCTTGTAGCAGGTGGTGACCTTTCGAGCCAGCCACTACAAAGCTATCCTCCGTTACTTGGATCTTTCGGTTGGCAGCTGCGGCTAAGTCAAGGGCACACCTTCGTAAAACTTAACCTTGCTACAATGGAAGCTTTATAGTTCTTTCCTGAACTCTCCTTGGGGTTTTGACAACAGCCCGTCATAGTCAATCTCTTTTCAGAGATGTGACTACTGGATGCTTCCAAGGATGGAAGTTATCCCAATGATTGATCCTTGAATAAAGTCAAGGAATCCTCTTGAATACAGTGTCAGATATTCAATATTTGACACTTGCTGTTGAGAGCTTTGAGATTCTCCTTGTCTCTTTAATATGCTCTCAACCGACTACTTTCTCACTTTTCTTCGCTTGTCAAAGGTATCTCTCAATTATTGCCTTTGCGAATGTAGTTGAAGTGTTTGTTTTCGTAGAGGAATCTCAGAGTAGTCGTAAGTGTTTAATTCAAGAGTTAGCTCTCTCTTGTTTGGACTTATTTTTTATATCTGGAGATTCAAACTTTGAATCTCCAGACTCGTTACACACAATGTCTCATTTTTCCGAAAGAGGAACTACTTTTTCCGTCCTTTCCGGTGTGTACAGTGCCTTTTTACCCACTTCGGAAAGGCTATTCGTCCTTAGTTGTACCTTCTGTCAGAACGGTAGTACTAGTAAGAGTTTGTTGAACATCTCCTTGCTTAGCAATGTCTCGGATCATGCTGGGAGCACTCTGCTAAGTACTTCGACCTTTTGACTGCTGAACTCTTCTAGCATTCTGATTTGTATCCAATTGCAGACTCCTCAGCAATTGCATATTCAGCACTTGGGTCTTGATTCCTTATTCTATTACGTCTAGCAATCTTCTGAGCAAATACTGAATGCTGACTCCTTCAGCATTCTGCTATCTCTTTTCTTTCGACTATTGAGTAAGTACTCCTAGCAGTCATTTCTTCTCGGCACTTGACTGCTTCCTCCTTAGCAGTCATCTCTGTCTGTTGAAGTCTCTAGCAATCGGCTTAACTGCTGAGAACGTTCTTAGCATCTAGAAATCTCGATGTCTTCATTTCAATTGTTGAATCCTTCAGCAATCTTCAGCAAGTACTTCTAATCTATTACAACTTGAAATATTTCCTAAACAGGACTTGACACAGAGTTGCTAGACTATCTAAACTTCAGCAATGATCGACCAAACTAACTAAGGCTTTGATTCAACAAAACCTTTACAACTTGATCAAAAAGGGAGATTTACAACATAAATCTTTGAATATTTTCCCATCATTTTCCCCCTTTTTGGTGCGATCAAAGCTAACTATCAATTGTTGAATCTAAGAAGGAAAAATTTCTGAGTTTACAAGTATTTCTAATACAAGTATCAGATCTATTCTAGCAGTCTAGCTCAGAATTTAACCAACTGAAATCTAGCAGGGATTGATTTCAAATAAATTCCCCCTCAATAAATGCTGGGAAATATTCTCGATTAAAACACAATTAAAATGCTTCTTAGGAATATGCTAGAAAATCTAGCACCCAATCAATCAGCAAGCATTTACCACCAATCACAAAACAAATAACTCAGCATCCACATGAAATTCGTTGAATACACGAATAGTGTATATCAACTAAGACATGCATAAAATCAGAGGTGGACAATTAGTAATTGTCTAAGTCTAATTTAGTTTCATATATATGATTTGAGATTGTACAAGTACATCGAAACTGAAAAAGACAAAAAAATTACAAAAATCTTGCTAACATATCAATTTTCACCTCAGGAGTCGGGAGCAAGCTTCTTGTCATACTCATCAAATTTTCTCATAGCCATGTGCATGAATTTGTCATATAGCGCTTTGTTCGCCTCTCGGTGTGCAGTCTCCCTCTCCAGTTTCTTAGCAAGTTTCTCGTTCTCCATCTCAAGTTTCCTCAACTTGAGTTCTATCTCCTTCTGATTGATTTATAAACTGAAAGCATTATGATTGGTATATTATGTACAAGGTCGATTGGTTAATGTACTGGGAATCATAAATGTTGTATGTTCATCTCCTGTCTGAATTAACAAACGTGTGTCGCAAACGCAATTATCCTCTTATCTCGTCGATAGGGAGATCATACGGTGTGTAGAAGATCACGGAAGATCGTATGGATCGTTTGACCTAGCGAGATATAAATAGTTATCATAGCTGAGACAGTTCCAGGATAAACTGTCGGTGTAGGCTGCAGCATACGCAGTAATAAGCATCTTATCTTGGATGGCTTGGTATGCTGGTGTGGGGCACACATTGATAAGGACCTAAGTCGAGATTGATTCTTTTAGCTGACATTAAAAGAATCTAGATCTCTATGGCTTGACGAGATCCTAAGCCTAAATGAAGGTACAGAAGTATATGCAAATTGTGTATTACTTAGAGTTGCAGTGAAAGGCTCTAGTTGAGCTTGTATATCTGTATCTTGGGTAATGGCAGTTTGTGTATGACTGTCTGGTACTGGAACTAGGTAACCACATCCAGTATAGGATGGTGACATTCCCTGAACAGCTCAAAAGGTTCGTTATGCTAAGTCCTGCAGGCTGATTAAGTTCAAGCATAAGTGAAAAGGTTTGAGTGGATTGATTCAGGAATATAAGATGTTAATTAATTAAATAGCTTGTCAGAGCTTAAATTAATTAACGAATGTCTGTAACCTTAAATGTGGGGATATACCGAGCCCATGCAACCCGTACCTGAAAATGTGGTAGCAAATAGGTAGGACAGTATTGATTCTCTGGTAGAATGAATCAATATTAATTAATTAATTATATTCTGGGTTGAATATGGGAATTAATTAATTGATAGACCTTATTTGCTATTTGCATTTTGGTCCCTGGTCTGGCCTATGAAACTCAAGCCCAATAGGAGTCCAGTAATTTCCTATAAATAGGCCTCAGTTCCTCAAATCTCAACACACCACAAGATCATAAGTTGCACACAGCAAACCAGGTTTTGGGAGCTGCATTTTGACAATTTGTCGCATAAACTCATAAAAGTTCCCCCGCAATGTCAGCTTTTTACTTAAGAACTTCTCCTTATAAACTCGGAGGGATATTGCTTGATTGATTTTTCTAGTCTGTTTGGAGCAATTTAAATCTTAAGAAGGGGACAGAGAGTTAGAAGCCTGCTGATTACACTGGGAGTATGTAAGTTCAGCGTTTGATGCACATTGCACTACTGCTATCACAATAGATTGGCACACACTCAGTTTTGACATCGTAGTCAAGCAGTTGTTGCTTGATCCAAAGCACTTGAGCACAACAACTTGCTACATCAACATACTCTTCTTCAGTTCTAGACGTGGCTACTCAATGCTGCTTCTTGCTGAACCAACTAACAAACTTGTGACCTAGGAACTGACATGTTCCACTTGTTCTCTTTCTGTTGATTCTGCATCCTCCAAAATCTGAATCTGAATAAGCATTGAGAGTCAGTTCGTCAGATTTTAGGTACCAAATACCTAATGACTCCATTCCTTTGAGGCATTTGACTATTCTTCTGGCATGTGCGAGTTCCTTGGATTGGCTTGTGATCTCGCACATACTCCAACTGAGTAGGAGATGTCCGGCCAACTTGTATTTAAGTATAGGAGTAGCCCAAGAATGCCTCTGTACGTTGTTGGGTTGACTGTCTCGCCTTCTTCATTAAGGTTGATCTGAGCACTTGGGCTCATTGGAATCCTCAAGGGCTTGATCTTCTGTGGACAAAATTTGATGATCAAGTCCTTGGTATATTTCTTCTGGTTGATGAAGATTCCTCATTGGACTGAATTACTTGAAGACCCAAGAAATAAGTCAGTTTGCCCATCATGCTCATCTGGAAGTTGCTTTGCATAAAATTGGCAAACTTTTCACACATCTTCAAGTTTTTGCATCCGAATATGATGTCGTCAACGTAGATTTGCACCAAAAGGATATTTGATCCATCCTTGATTCTAAATAGCATTGTGTCGATTTTGCCTTTCCGGAAACCATTCTTGAGGAGAAACTGAAATAGCGTCTCTTACCAAGCTCTGAGTGCCTGCTTCAACCCATAAAGAGCCTTCCACTGTTTGTAAACATGGTTTCCTTCTTCAAAGCTAGGGGGTTGTTCTACATATACCTCTTCTTTCAGCTCCCCATTCACAAAGGCACTCTTCACATCCATCTAGAAGACTGTGAAGTTGTTGTGCGCGGCATAGGCAAGAAATAGGCGGATTGCCTCATGTCTGGCCACTGGAGCAAAAGTTTCATCGAAATTAATTCCTTCACATTAAGCGTATCCTTTTGCTACCAGCCTTGGCTTATTCCTTACTATGTTCCAAGTTTCGTCTCTCTTATTCTTGAAGATTTATTTGGTGCCGATAACTTGTTGATGAGTTGGTCTATCTACTAAGTACCAAACCTCATTTCTTTTGAACTCAGCAAGATCCTCTTGCATTGCATTGATCAAGTCAGTTGACTTCAGAGCATCTCCAATTTTCATTGGCTCTGGCTCCTGAGATATGAAACACGTCAGTAGAGCACTTTCTTGTCTCGTGCAAACTGAGTTAGCAATACTGTCCGGCACGGTTTCCTCAAAATGGTTCCTTAACCATTTCGGCTTCTGGAGCTGGGTAACATCAACAGGTTTGACCAAATCTCTAGGATACTCAATACTATTTGCTCCCGATACTGGAACTTGAACTAAGTCACTTTGACTGGGGTCTCCTTCTCTAGTAATGACTTCTATTTCCTGGTTTCTTTGATTTTCTTGAGGTACAATTGGTTGGACATCTTCAGGATGAGAACTTTCATCTTTAGGAAGGTCAGTTTGAGTTGGCAACTTTGTTCCTGTTTGACCCTCAAACTGAGCTGTGTTTTGATCTCCTGAAGTTCCCCCTCGATCAATGCCTGGGTGCATCGTTATTGAGCCAAATGCTTTAGCAAGGTCGATTGCAGTACTGGTCTCTTCATCTGGAACACTTGTGTGATCATCTACAAATTTGGTTTGAGAAACTTGACTTTAATCTTCTTTATCAACAATGAATTTTTCACACCCATTGTTAACAACTAGATCATCAAGTTTCAGTTCTTTCAGGGTTCTACGCACTAAAAAAGACTCATAAAAAACAACAGAACATGTTACTTCCACAAGTCTGGTTGTCTTGTTGAGTACTCTGTATCCCTTGTATGAAGGATGTCCTGATGGATTTATATACTGAAAACATTATGATTGGTATATTATGTACAAGGTCGATTGGTTAATATATTGGGAATCATAAATGTTGTATGTTCATCTCCTGTCTGAATTAACAAACGTGTGTCGCAAACGCAATTATCCTCTTATCTCGTCGATAGGGAGATCATACGGTGTGTAGAAGATCACGGAGGATCGTATGGATCGTTTGACCTAGCCAGATATAAATAGTTATCACAGCTGAGACAGTTCCAGGATAAACTGTCGGTGTAGGCAGCAGCATACGCAGTAATAAGCATCTTATCTTGGATGGCTTGGTATGCTGGTGTGGGGCACACATTGATAAGGACCTAAGTCGAGATCGATTCTTTTATCTGACATTAAAAGAATCTAGATCTCTATGGCTTGACGAGATCCTAAGCCTAAATGAAGGTACAGAAGTATATGCAAATTGTGTATTACTTTGAGTTGCAGTGAAAGGCTCTAGTTGAGCTTGTATATCTGTATCTTAGGTAATGGCAGTTTGAGTATGACTGTCTGGTACTAGAACTAGGTAACCACATCCAGTATAGGATGGTGACATTCCCTGAACAGCTCAAAAGGTTCGTTATGCTAAGTCCTGCAGGCTGATTAAGTTCAAGCATAAGTGAAAAGGTTTGAGTGGATTGATTCAGGAATATAAGATGTTAATTAATTAAATAGCTTGTTAGAGCTTAAATTAATTAACGAATGTCTGTAACCTTAAATGTGGGGATATACCGAGCCCATGCAACCCATACCTCAAAACGTGGTAGCAAATAGGTAGGACAGTATTGATTCTCTGGTGGAATGAATCAATATTAATTAATTAATTATATCCTGGGTTGAATATGAGAATTAATTAATTGATAAGCCTTATTTGCTATTTGCATTTTGGTCCCTGGTCTGGCCCATGAAACTCAAGCACAATAGGAGTCCAGTAATTTCCTGTAAATAGGCCTCAGTTCCTCAGATCTCAACACACCACAAGATCATAAGTTGCACACATCAAACCAGGTTTTGGGAACTGTGGTGATCGACTATGATCTGAGAATGAGGAGGAAATTCTGCTTCTCAACCGGGCAAGGGATCTGATAGAGAATCTTCACCGGATTTTCAGATCGAGTTGGGATACAGATCAGAAGATCAAATCAGGAGGATTTTTCTTCTTCTCTCTCCTCTTTATTTTCGAAAATAATATTATTATTTTCATAGATTTATTTCCTCAATCTGTTAGGAAATTAAATCTTTGTGCGTGGGAAAGATCAAAGGGCATCTCCGCGCACTCGTTCTTCAGAGTTCATCGATCCAGGTATTCCGCATAAACCTTCTTATGCATAATAATATAGGAGCATGCTAGGATTGTTCATAGGCATAGCAATTTATTTTTGATATTCTAATTAACGATCCTTGGCAAACGGACTTCGTGATTCAGTTCACGAATCCCTTCAATTGGTATCAGAGCCAGGTTAATTAATTTGCTCTATCGGAAAAATAATATTGCCTATGATTATGCATGATTATTATTATTGATTGCATGCAATGGATGGTTTTTGGATTGATTGTATGTTTTTCGTCCTCGTGGTTCTCGGGTTAATCAGCCCTTTTATATGGAATTTTTTTTCACCCACGAGATAAATCTGTGGTTAGATTTAGATTTTTTTTTAAATTTTAATTGGGATTATTCCATGTAATCTTTTATTTCTAAAATTAAATCTGTAAAACGAAGAACGAAGAACTGAAGAACACGAAGAACGAAGGACCGCACGATGGTGCACGACGGCGCCGGCACGGCAGCAGGCCGTGTACGGCGGTCGCGCGCAGCGAGGGGCATGGCGGCGCAGGCGCACAGCGGCAACGACGGCGGCGCAGCCGCGCGGAAACCCTAGGGTTTCAGCGTGGGGCGCGCGCGCACAACGGGTAGCAGCCGCGCGGCCCACAGCCAGCCAGCCGCGGTGCGGGGGTCTCGGGACGGCGACGTGGGGAGGCTGGCACCTGCCGGAATGGCGGACTAGGGCGGCCAGGGCGCGACGGGGGCGCGCAGCGCGGCGGAACCCTAGGATTCGCGCGCGCGCGCGCAGCACCCGCGCAGCCCTGCGATCGTTCGCGGCGGCAGGCAGGCGCTCTTCGGGCGGCAGCGGCGGGACCTAGTGGTGTGGCAAAGGGCTCGGGAGGCGGAGGCCGGCGATGGCGGACGGTGGTGGCGGCGCGGCCGCGACCAGCGCAAACCCTAGGGTTTGCGGGTGCGAGACGGAGCGCGCGTCCCCTCCGCGCCTCGTGCGTGTTTTTCGGGGAGCCTAGGTGAGCCAACGGTGGAGAAGAAGATAAACGGCGGTTCGGGCAACGGTAGGGGCAAGCCGGGGCGGCGGCATGTGAAACGGGCAACGGTCGGAGGAGGCGGATCGCGGGCTACAACCATGTACGTGCGTGCATGGCTGTTGCGCGACTCCGAGAGCCCTCACGGCGGCGGCGAGTCGCCGGCGGCGGTGGTTCGCGGGTGGTGGCTCGTCGGGCTAAATTCTCACGGACTATTGGGCTTGCAATGTGTGCCTAGGTCCGCGATTTGGTTAGCCGGCCCAGTTGTCCAATTTTCCGATAAATCAAATCTTGGAGGCCCAAATTCGGAAAATGAATTCAGATCTCAATCCAAGTACTGGGAGCCCAGTCGAAGATCTGTATTATTAATTCCAACTTGTAATAGTTAGAAATTATTTTTATTTCATATCATGGGGCCACGAGGACATTTTTTATTTGCTTTATTATTGGTCTTCGCATGATATACGTGTTTAATTTAATTACGCAGCATACAAGCATGTTGTAGATAATAGGAGCACGTTTACTGCTTTTATTTACAGCTTTAAAGCATGCTATGTGATTTATTTTATGTAATTAATTATAACTATAAATTCGGGTTCATGCCTTGCATGATAGAATTTTAGCAATGTTATAATTATGGCTACATAAAATAATCTGTGCAATTGAACCTTATGAACTAAACATTACTAAGCTCATAATTTAGTAAGACCTCCACAAAGCGATCCTTTATTGGAAGTGGGTAATTTATTAGGTAAACGTCTACATGTGTAGCTTACTTAATTTATTATTCATAAGTTCTAATAGATAGGATTTCTTAAAACAAACATTTATTTCATGTGAGGAGTGGGAGTTCATGCGTAAACGTCTACATGTGTAGCTTGCGTATTGAATTTTCATAAGTTCTCTAGGGATTGAATTAAATGAGATAACCTTATTATAGGGATCGGGTGTGTTCTAATAGATCCTTATATGGGAGGGTTGGCTTTGGTGGTAAGCTAGCTTAGATATTATCCAGAGTATTACTCATTTGTGATGTCCCTGCTTAGTAGGATAATATGGTCTTAAGTTAGTCTCCAATTATTAATTCCATTTGTCTAAGGAACCCGGGCATGGATTGGAATTAAAGGACTGGAATTGAAAGATGCAGTGTGGTGTTTTGTTGTAAACGTCCGCATGTGTGGCTTGCAATAGTAATACTTAGGCAAATTGGAGGAAACATTAATATTGCTTTATCATAAGGTTTCAATATTTAATTGTTTCAATAGTTTGCGACTATGTTTTAATTTATTTTTTTCAGACATTTCTTTACCGAATGTAATCAATATCTTAGCACAAAACCAATTAACCGGTCCCAATTTCCAAGAATGGAAACGCAACTTGGATTACATCCTTGTCGCAGAGGAGCACAAGTTTGTCCTTGATAAGCCTCGTCCGGCTTATCTCACTAATGCATCGACTGATGAGGAAAGGAGCTACTATAACAAGTGGCTCAAGTCAAACAATATAGTGAAATGCTATATGATGACTACTATGTCCAAGGTACTTGCACAGCAGCATCATTCATATGATAATGCTAGTGACATAATGGACAGCCTCACAGCGACCTATGGTGAGTCAGATCGAGCAGTCAGATTCAATCTCATGAGGGAAATCGTGGGAAAGAAAATGGCAGAAGGTAGCTCGGTCAGAGAGCACGTGGTCGGCATGACTCACCTCATGGATGAGCTCACGCTGCACGGAGGTGGTATCGATGCGGAAGCACAGGTTGATATCATCCTCAACTCTCTGCCAAAGTCCTATGAGAACTTTAGACTAAATGTTATCATGAACAAGAAAGAGTACACTCTTAACGAGCTACTCAATGACTTGATGGCAGCGGAATCAGTTATGCAGCCAGAAAAGGTTGCTTTGGATACTTCTAGCAATCGTCCTGTTGCGCTGGTTGGCAAGAGGCGCAAAGGAACGTTTAAGAAGAAAGCCAAAGGTACAACTTCTGGTAGAAAGTCAAAAAGGACACCGGGCGTGCCTGCTAAAAGGGACAAGTGTTTCATGTGTGGCAAGGCTGGTCACTGGAAGAAAGATTGTCAAGTCAGGAAGATTGGACAAGGTGCGTCATGTGCATTTATAATGGAAACATGTTTAGCATCGGTTTCTACCCATTCTTGGGTAGTGGATACTGGAACTACTGACCATGTTTGTTATACTTTGCAGGGGTTCAGGCTGACAAGGCAGCTGAAGCATGACGAGATTACCATCTCAATGGGCAGCGGAGAGCGAGTCTCAGCAGTAGCCATTGGAGATTTACTTTATGCTTTGAAAACAATGTTCTGATTTTGAGAGATGTTTTATATGTGCCGGTTTTTCGGCGGAACTTAATTTCAGTTTCCAAGTTATTTTGTGATGGATATTCAGTTATTTTTTATAGTGGAGTTTCTATCATTGGTAATAACGGTGTTATCTGTCATGGCAAACTGATTGACTCTCTTTATATCATTGATTGTATGCATAAATCTTCCGTGAATGTTGCAAACTCATCCAATAATAATAATCATTTAAAGAGAAAGTTTTCTTCCGATGAGGATCAAACATATATCTGGCACTTGAGACTAGGTCACATCAATCTAAAGAGGATTAAAAGATTAGCATGCGAAGGGCTCTTGGATTCTTTCCAAGTGGTACCGCATCAAATCTGTGAGTCCTGTATAGAAGGAAAGATGGCGACTAAGCCTTTTAAGGCAAGTCAGTCTCGAGCAGCAAATGTGTTGGAATTGATCCACTCTGACTTATGTGGACCAATGTCTACGCAAGCTCGTGGAGGTTATGAGTATTTTGCCACATTCATTGACGATTACTCAAGATTCGGATATGTCTATTTGCTTCGCCATAAGTCTGAATGCTTTGAGAAATTCAAAGAGTTTAGGACTGAGGTAGAAAAGAAGCTTGGTAAGACTATCAAGACACTACGATCAGATCGTGGTGGAGAATACCTCAGTAATGAGTTCTTGCAGTACTTGTTAGATAACGGGATTACATCCCAGTGGACTGGAACAGGAACCCCTCAACAAAATGGTGTAGCGGAAAGTAGTTGTCAGTACCAACGTGAGATTCTTGGAGGATGAATATGTAAGAAACCACAGATCCAAGAGTGAAATTGTCCTCCACGAGCTTGAGGAAAAGGAAGCAATTCCATCAGGAAAGCCCAGTGTAATGGTAAATCCACCTACAACAGGTGAGGCTATACCAACACTGCCACTAATGCAAGGTATGGGACCAACGCGTATTGTGCGAACTACTGACACGGTTCAGATGCCTCGTCGCAGTGGGAGGGTTGTCCACCAACCCGAAAGGTACATGTTTGTGGGAGAGTCTTCCGACTTGATCCCGGAAAATGGACTAGATGATACCGATCCCTGGACATATGACGAGGCGGTATCTGATAAGCATGTAGACAAATGGCTGATCGACATGGATTCTGAAATAGAATCCATTACGGCTATGGATGTATACCAGAAAACTAATTTGCCAGATAGATGTCGAGCCATAGGGTGCAAATGGGTATACAAAAGAAAGAAAGGAGTGAATGGTGAAATTACAGCTTTCAAAGCAAGGCTGGTGGCGAAGGGTTATAGTCAGAAAGAAGGTGTAGACTATGACGAGACCTTCTCACCGGTAGCCATGCTTAAGTCCATTCGTATACTCCAAGCCATAGCAGCACATAAGGACCTAGAAATTTGGCAGATGGATGTCGAAACTGCGTTTCTAAACGGGTACCTTGAAGAAGGTAGGGACATCTATATGCAACAGCCAGAAGGTTATGTGCAGAAGGGCGTAGAATATTTGGTCTGGAAGCTAAGGAAGTCGTTGTATGGACTTAAACAAGCTTCACGGTCATGGAATCTGCGTTTTAATGAAGTGATTATATCCTATGGATTTTCACAATTCTCAAACGAGAGTTGCGTGTACCGTCTATATGTCAGCGGAAGCGTGGTGTACCTTGCACTTTATGTAGATGATATTCTCCTATTTGGCGACAATGTGGAAGTATTGTCGGGCATAAAGGGGTGGTTATCCAAGCAGTTTCATATGAAGGACCTTGGGGAGGCAGGATAAATCCTAGGGGTAAAAGTATTGCGGGAGCGCAATAAGAGGATGCTGACCTTGTCTCAAGGATCATATGTGGATACTGTGATTGCCCGTTTCAGCATGCAAACTGCCAAGAAAGGTCTGTTACCCTTCAGACATGGCATATATCTTTCCAAGGATCAGTGTCCGGTGACACAAAGGGAGAAAGATGAAATGAGGAACGTGCCGTATGCATCGGCCGTGGGGAGCCTCATGTATGCAATGCTATGTACAAGGCCAGATATTTGCTTTGCTGTAGGCATGGTAGCGAGATACCAGTCTAACCCTGGACAGGCGCATTGGACCGCGGTAAAGCACATACTCAAATACCTGAAAAGGACTAGAGACTATTGTCTCGTCTATCAGTGTGAGGAGTTGTGCCCTGTGGGTTATACGGATTCGGATTTCCAGGCAGACCGAGACGAAAAGAAGTCCACCTCTGGCTATGTGTTTACATTGGGAGGTGGGGCCATATCATGGAGGAGTGCAAAGCAGAAGTGCATTGCGGACTCCACCATGGAAGCAGAGTATGTGGCAGCTTCTGAAGCTTCGAAAGAAGCGGTATGGTTTTGAAACTTCCTTCTGGAGTTGGACGTGATTCCTAAGCTGCCCAAGTCAATCACGATATACTGTGATAATTCGGGAGCTGTGGCTAATTCAAAGGAACCACGAACTCACAGAGCAACAAAAAACATTGAAAGGAAGTACCATATTATACAAGAAATCATAGCAAGGGGTGATGTGCTAATAGAGAAGATTGATACAAGAAATAATCTAGCGGATCCATTCACAAAGGCTCTGCCTCAGAAGGTCTACGAGATGCATGTACGTAACTTTGGGCTGAGGGCAAAGCTATCCACGTAGAATGTTTGATGTAATAGCTAGATTAGTTTAGACGCGTTATACTCTGGAAAGCACCTGTATAATGCTTTGAGTATAAGTGGGAGATTGATGGATTTATATACTGAAAGCATTATGATTGGTATATTATGTACAAGGTCGATTGGTTAATATACTGGGAATCATAAATGTTGTATGTTCATCTCCTGTCTGAATTAACAAATATGTGTCGCAAACGCAATTATCCTCTTATCTCGTCGATAGGGAGATCATACGGTGAGTAGAAGATCACGGAAGATCGTATGGATCGTTTGACCTAGAGAGATATAAATAGTTATCACAGCTGAGACAGTTCCAGGATAAACTGTCGGTGTAGGCTGCAGCATACGCAGTAATAAGCATCTTATCTTGGATGGCTTGGTATGCTGGTGTGGGGCACACATTAATAAGGACCTAAGTCGAGATCGATTCTTTAATCTGACATTAAAAGAATCTAGATCTCTATGGCTTGATGAGATCCTAAGCCTAAATGAAGGTACAAAAGTATATGCAAATTGTGTATTACTTTGAGTTATAGTGAAAGGCTCTAGTTTAGCTTGTATATCTGTATCTTGGGTAATGGCAGTTTGTGTATGACTGTCTGGTACTGGAACTAGGTAACCACATCCAGTATAGGATGGTGACATTCCCTGAACAGCTGAAAAGGTTCGTTATGCTAAGTCCTGCAGGCTAATTAAGTTCAAGCATAAGTGAAAAGATTTGAGTAGATTGATTCAGGAATATAAGATGTTAATTAATTAAATAGCTTGTCAGAGCTTAAATTAATTAACGAATGTCTGTAACCTTAAATGTGGGGATATACCGAGCCCATGCAACCCGTACCTCAAAACGTG
>JAPKLW010000838.1:135893-184630 GCA_026898455.1 Plectranthus barbatus
AAATGTGGGGATATACCGAGCCCATGCAACCCGTACCTCAAAACGTGGTAGCAAATAGGTAGGACTGTATTGATTCTCTGGTGGAATGAATCAATATTAATTAATTAATTATATTCTGGGTTGAATATGGGAATTAATTAATTGATAGACCTTATTTGCTATTTGCATTTTGGTCCCTGGTCTGGCCCATGAAACTCAAGCCCAATAGGAGTCCAGTAATTTCCTATAAATAGGCCTTAGCTCCTCAGATCTCAACAAACCACAAGATCATAAGTTGCACACAGCAAACCAGGTTTTGGGAGCTGTGGTGATCGACTAAGATCTGAGAACGAGGAGGAATTTCTGCTTCTCAATCGGGCAAGGGATCTGATAGAGAATCTTCACCGGATTTTCAGATCGAGTTGGGATACAGATCAGAAGATCAAATCAGGAGGATTTTTCTTCTTCTCTCTCCTCTTTATTTTCGAAAATAATATTATTATTTTCATAGATTTATTTCCTCAATCTGTTAGGAAATTAAATCTTTGTGCGTGGGAAAGATCAAAGGGCATCTCCGCGCACGCGTTCTTCAGAGTTCATCGATCTAGGTATTCCGCATAAACCTTCTTATGCATAATAATATAGGAGCATGCTAGGATTGTTCATAGGCATAGCAATTTAATTTTGATATTCCAATTAACGATCCTTAGCAAACGGACTTCGTAATTCAGTTCACGAATCCCTTCACCTTCTTCTTCAATTCTTCTTTTGCTAGTCTTCGCTCTTCTTCTTTGGCAGCTATTTCATATTCTTTTTGCTTCCTCTTCTCAGCATTAGCAATTCTCCTTTCTTCCCCCTCTTTGATTGCAGCCAAAAAGGTAGAAGAAAATGATTGAACTCTTTGTACAAGCTTTTGCTGAGAGTCAGCTACTTCTTCTTTAATCACTGCCATATCTCTCTTTACTCCTGACACGTCTCCTTTTACCTCAGCTACTTCTCCTCGTACTTCAGATACTACACTTCGCACATCCTCCACTTCTCACCTTACAACAGCAACCTCCATAGCCACTTTTTCAGCAATGGCTATGGGAATGGTAGTGGACAGGGCATGTTGAAGCGCAGATTGAACAGGGGAATGAACACAGGAGTGAAATTCATTTGAAATTACAGAACTTACAGGCAGGGCATCCAAGGAAGAAGTTGCTAGCACCAATTCGCCGCTTGTAACAGACTCAGCTTCTTCCATTTGAATATCAACTTCGCTTTGGGCCCCCATGTACTTAGCTTCTTCGTGTATGCGCTCGGCCTCCTCTATTTTCCCAGCTTCCTCCTGAGCCTTAGCAAGTTTGGCAGTTTTTGCTTCTTCAATTTGTGCCGCCAAGTACTGAGCTGCTTCTGCAAGTCGCTCCGCCTCCTCCAGGGCCTTTTCAAGTTGAGCGGCCTTTACTTCGTGCATTTCAGCAGCTTGTGCATCTCTTGTCACTCCCAAAATATCATCTTCTAAGAAGTGGACAATCATCTGCTCTTGAGTGTCAAGATGTGTTGACAGCTCTCGATAACTGTTCTTTTCTAGCTCTTCTTGATCTCGCGCAGCAGCCATCCTAGCCAGCAATCGCTCTTTCTACTGAGCTTCATACTCAGCTTGATGCCTTCGATATTCTGTAGTGGCTCTGGCTTGGTGCTTGGAAAGCTCAATACGAGCATCGGAATAACCATCGGGAGCAAAGGTTGATTTCGGCAGATATTGGGAAGTAGAGAACATCCGGTGGACTTGTATAGCTTGAAGTCTTGCAAGGACTTGTTTATCTAAGAATTGCTTGGTCCCGAGCACGTGATCGATCCAATCATTTGCCTATTGCTCTTCTTTTCTCTAGAAGTTAAGCCCCTTGGTTGTTATGACTAGCATTCTCTCCTCAAAACATAGTTGATGCATGACGTAATCAAAAAATTTCCATCGCCTCAACTCAGTGCTTAACACCTTCCCTTCCTTCGTTGTCTCATCCAACTTAACATAGAAGATATTTGCAATGTCTCGCTCTATCTCAGCCAAAACAAATTCCTCAATCTCAGAAAACATAGAAAAGAGGTCAGAATTTACCTCTTCTTCAAGAAAGACTGGCGCACACCATTGCGCTACTCGTCTTGTCTTGAATTTGTGCCTGGGAATTGTTTTGAAGGGAACTCGCAGCGTCTCATTGGTGCCTGTGGGAATCTTCCTGAGGAATCTGGCATCATAAACATCTTCAGATTCTCCATCGGAATCAGACTCGGAATAGCATGAGGACAAAAAACCTTCATCGGGTTCATCCTCTTGCCTTGGCTCAGCAGATGAGGGAATAGCAATGCTAGGACCTCCCTCAGCTGCTGGTCCCTCAGCTCCTCCACTGCTGGCTCTCTCCTCAACATTCTGAGAAATGCTAGCCATGTGCTCAGCATTCTGTCCCGAACCCGAAGTTCCAACATCCATATCCTAAGCAGATTGAGCAGTAGGATCCTGAATAATAACTCCTTCTTGGCCTTCAGGACGCTCAGGAGCATCAAAGACTCCTGCCTCCAACAATGTGTTTAAGTCCTCGTCGGACAAAGCATCATGTTCTGGCAAAGGGGTGGTGGTAGGAACTTGAACAACTTGTTTCCCTTTTCTCTTAGCAGTCTCACTAGCTTCATGCTCTGCTCTAACCTAGTGGTCTCCTGAGCTGCACGCTATAGCAATTTAGCAGCTTCCTTGATTTGCTCAAAATTTATGTCCCTTGCGTCGAAAGTGATCTTCTCCAACACTTTCTTGCATTCCTTCTTCTCTTTCTCCTTTTGATTCCTCTTCCTCTTCATGTTCTTCTCCATTACAGCCTTCAATCTTTCAGAAAATGGCTTGGCAGAGAGATGAGTGACTTGCTCTTGCTCCTCAGCAGCAGGGGTTTTCTCCGAGGCTTCTTTCTAAGCGGCTTCTTTCTCAGAGGCTTTGACAAGCCTCCTTCGCGTCCGCTTTTTCTCCAGTGAAGCAGTATCGGTTCGCTTCCTTTTAGGTACCTCCATAGTGAGTGGACCCAATTGCTCAGTGGGAAGCTCTCCGAGCTTCTCTATGTCAGCTAGGTCCTGAAAGCACCTTGTTGTTTCTGCAGCCTCCCTGGCAGCAGCAAATTCCTCAGGAGTCAGAGGAATTGCATGCACCAACTATTGGACTGCAAACTTGGCTGGATGAACATCATCAGGGGAAGTAGGGATATTTGGGTCGACATTGGATTTCCCCTTCAGCATGAGTGGACAAGAAAGGTCTGCGGGAGCTGGCATCTTCCTTGTTTGCGGCATAAAATCTGTAGGCAATAATGTCTCACCCCTGTCAAGCTTCAACTTGTGGAAATACATCTTAATGAACTTGCTTATCTTCAGCCCAAAGTTCACATTCGATGTGAAGATCCCCTCCTTCTTGATCTTCAAGTTTTTCTTGGCGTGATCCAACCAAAGCTTAAAGAAAAACTCAGCCCAGTTTTCTTTGATCCCATCAACCAACGCTATCATGATGGCGTATTTCTTCGCAGACAGTTCCGAATACGACCCTACGTCACATTGGAACATTTTGATCACTAGTTCAGCCAGGAGTCGGTACTCATCCTGCAGCTGATTGATCGGAGTGGCTACTTTCCAGGTGACCTCCTTGCTCAAGTCAAGCTTCCTCCACAAATTCCATCGAGCCTTCATCCCGTCTGTGTCGTTGACCTTGTAGCTAGCGACACGCTCTCCGGAGTTGCAAAGTTCGAACTTCTTTGTAAGCACCTTGGCACTCACCTTGATGATTGTGCTGAAAATAGAGGTCTTAAAAGACTTCTGATTCTCCTCTGCTATAACCGCCCTCGCATAGATTTCGGAAACCATGTGAGGTCGAAACCTCAGCGGTTCAGCAGATTGGAAATTGAGAAAATTGAGGACCGGCAAGAGGACCTAGATTGGAAATTGAGGACCGGCAAGAGGCGTATAAAGGATGTGATCCTTCATAATCTGAGCGGCTCTCTTTTGGCAATTCTTAAGGCCAGATTGCTCCTTCTTCCTCGCAAGCATGACCAGTTGAGCATATGGGATCTCATCTTCCACATATTCTTTCTTTACAATCCCAGTAAATCAGGTAAATGCCTTTCGTGGAGAGGTGCAGCAACAATAGAAGCTTGGGAATGAGTGGGGGATTCAATAGATGAATCAGACATTTGGGATTGAGCAGGGGATTCAGGATTGGTAGACATATTTGAGAGACTTGAGAATTTTGAGAAAGTTTGGATGTACGAGTGTAGGGGATTCTAGGGATTCAAAGATTCAAAGTGTAGAAGGTTTACATATTTGACGAAGTGCGATGTTTATACCTTCTGAGTGTTGGATCTGACGGTTGGGGGAACACCGCTTCAAATCCAATCGACGGTTCAGTGCTTTTGACTTGTCACCTCCTGGTTCGTCGCCGCCTGTTGCACGCATTAAATGCATCGTGTCACATACACTTAGTGGATTTGAAATTTGAAATATTCGCACTTTGACTTTCTGAGAGAGAGTCGGAGAATGCTGAGAGCTTGGACATAGCAATCTGCTAGCATTGGGATCCTTAGCAAGCGCATAAACTGCTGAGAGCTTGGACTCAGAATTCAAAAGTCTAGCATCCATATGTTGACTGATGATGGTATGGACTCAGTAACCATTTGTGTAGCAACCATATCTCAGCAACAAAAAATCAGCACTTTAGAAATGTAAGCTAGGATACGTTTATCTCCATCTTCTCCAAAAATCCAAGAAAATAAAAAAGAATGAGAGTTTTAACTCATTCATCCACATCCTTTTCTAACTCCATGAGGCCTAACTTCAAACATAATTCCTTAAATCTGGCCTCAGCAAGCGGCTTGGTGAAGATATCAACAAGCTGATCTTCGGTGCATATGTATTGAACATCGACATCTTTCTTCTCTTGGTGATTTGTGATGAAATGATGTCGAATGTCAATGTGTTTCATCCTGGAATGATGAACAGGATTCTTTGTAATACCCTAGCATTGTTGCTGTCGCAGTAGATTGGCACGCATTCTGAAGGAATGTCATAATATTGCAGTTGCTGCCGAATCCACAACACTTGCGCACAACAATTTGCGGCTGCTACTTATTCAGCTTCTGTTGTAGACGTCGCCACCGAGTGCTGCTTCTTGCTAAACCAACTTATTAGCTTGTGTCCAAGGAATTGGCAGGTGCCACTCGTGCTCTTCCGATCAATCTTGCACCCTCCAAAGTCTGAGTTTGAATATCCACTGAGTGCTAGCCCATCAGACCTTGGATACAAAATTCCTAGACCTTCGGTGCACTTGAGGTATCGGATTATCTGCTTAGCAGTGTCCAAATGAGACTTCTTGGGATTTTCTTGATATCTCGGGCAAACTCCTACGGCATAGGAAATATCTGGTCTACTAGCTGTTAGATAAAGCAAGGATCCGATAGTACCTCTGTAAAGAGTAGGATTCATAGGTTCTCCTCCTTCATCAAGGGAAATCTGGCAGCTCGTGCTTATGGGAATCCTCAAGCTCTTCGTCTTTTTTAGACTATACTTAGTAATGAGATCTCTTGTATACTTCATCAAATGGATAAAGATCCCTTCGCTCGATTGCTGAACTTGAAGTCCGAGAAAGTAGGACATCTTCCCCTTCATACTCATCTGGAAATTACTTTGCATTAGCTCTGAAAACTCTTCACACAAGATTGGATTATTTGAGCTAAAGATAATCTCATCGACATATATCTGCACAAGTAATATCCTTCCTTCATCCTTAATGCGAAAGAGAGTTTGATCAATCTTCCCTTTCTTGAAACCATTGTCTAGCAAGAACTTGGACAATGTTCCATACCACGCCCTCGGTGCTTGCTTCTAGCCATATAAGGCTTTCCTAAGCCTATAAACTTGATTTCCTTGTTCGAAGCCTGGTGGTTGCTCAACATATAATTCTTCTTTGAGCTCACCGTTCAGAAAGGTACTTTTTACGTCCATATGTAGGACTGAAAACTCATTATGGGCAGCATATGCGAGAAACAACCTTATTGCTTCCAGTCGAGCTACTGGAGCAAACGTCTCATCATAATCTATTCCCTCGCATTATCTGTATCCTTTTGCTACTAGGCGCGCCTTATTTTGGATGACCGTCCCTGATTCATTCTTCTTGTTCTTGAAAACCCACTTCGTTCCAGTAACACTTTGATGCTCGGGTCTATCGACTAGATCCCAGACATGATTGCGCGTGAATTCTGCTAGCTCCTCCTGCATAGCATTCACCCAATCTGGAGATTGTAGAGCATCTTCAACCTTCGTAAACTCTTCATGCGATATGTAACATGCTAGCATCGCATTTCTTTGTCGCTTCCTGATTGGATCGTTGACATCATCAATGACAGCATCTAAAGGATGATCACGCAACCATCTCTGTCTTGGATTGCTCGTTGCTGGGGTGGCATTGCTAGCATCGCCTGCTGGATTGTTGTCTGCTAGAGCATTCTCCTCAGCAATCACCTGAGGTTCAGCATTCTATACCGCAGCATTCAGAATCTCAGCATCTGGAATCTCAGCATTGAGAACTTCAGCATTCCGAATCTCAGCTTCTGGAATCTCAGCATCTTCCTTAGCAATTTCCTTCAATAATCTATCCTGGATTTGGGATTTCTTCATCTTCTTCATCGATCGATCCCAGAATCTCCAAATTATTATTAAGATAAATTTGGTTGGGGGCCTCAGCATGATCATTAGCATCATTGGTCGGTTCAGCAGTTTGGTCACCTACTGAATGCGCCTGAGATGGATTACAAACATTCATCGATTTTGTCGAGTCAATCTACATATTTTCGACAGAATTCAAGACAGATTGACCATGGACATCATTAGTGTCATGATTGTCATCCTTTTTCTCTCTAATAATCCACTCATAAAAAATAACATTGCATGTTATTTCCACAACTTGAGTTGTCTTGTTTAACACTCTTTAACCTTTGTGAGAAGGATGTCCATATCCAAGGAACACACCTTCATCAAACTTAGGAGAAAAAGTGTTAAGCTTCAACTTCCCATTGTTATGAATATAACATGTCGAACCAAAAGCACGAAGATGAGTCAGAGAAGGCTTACGACCATTATACACTTCATAAGGAGTTTTGTTAAATCTTCCATTGATTGCACTCCTATTTTGAGTGTAGTAGGCAGTCAAGACTGCTTCGCCCCAATACTTCCCACTCAGCTCAAAGTCGGCTAGCATCGACCGTATTGCTTCCTTCAAGGTCCTATTCCTTCTCTCTGCTAGCACATTCTGCTGGGGAGTCCTAGCAGTGAATTTCTCATGCCCGATTCAAGTTTCGGCGCAAAAATCCATTAGGATGCCATTGCAAAATTCAGTCCCGTTGTCCGATCTTATCCTCTTAACGGTGACCTCTTGCTATTCTGCTCCTTGAGAATCAGCTCTGGAAGGATGAGCTTTACTTCATCCTTGGACCTTAGCAGTCTGACCCACGTCTACCTGGAAAAGTCATCAACAACTACAAGAGTGTAAACCTTTTTACTTACAGTGGCTGGAGTGATTGAGCCAAATAGATCCATGTACAAAAGCTCAAGGATCCTCTTAGAAGTGACCTTCTCTGGGTTTGTCTTGAAGGATGTCTTCGTCTGCTACCCTTGCTGGCAAGCTTTGCATGCACCTTCCTTTTTGAAGGTCACCTCAGGAAATCCTACAACAAGTTGATGCTTGGCTAGGTAGTTAATGGTTTTAAAGTTCAAATGAGTTAACTTTTTATGCCATAGCCATTTTGTCTCTTCCTTGTTGAATGCTACGAAGCATGAATGTTGTTGGCCACTTTGCCGATCAACAGTGTATAGGCCACCCTTGCGGATGCCTCTTAGCTTCACTTCACCTGTAGCATTGTCAACAATCTCACATCCAGTGTTTATGAAATAAACATTGTACCCATTTTCGCATAGTTGGCTGATGCTCAGTAGATTGTGTTTGAGGTTGGAGACGAGAGCAACGTTGATGATTCTTATTCCATCTTAATCAATGCATCCTCGCCCAATCACTCGACCTTTGCTATTATCACCAAACGTGATTATGGGGCCATAAATTCTTTGAAGTTCTGAGAATAATTCTTCTCGCCCCGTCATGTGGCTTGAGCAGCCACTATCTAGGATCCATTCATTTGACATTCCTGATGTCTTCGCTCTTGGATCCTGTTCCTGCAAAAATCAACAATTTTGTTTAGGTACCCGCTTAGCATCGGGTCCTGTAGGATTAGCATGGATCATGGTTCCTTTTGGAACCCACATCTTAGTGATCTTTAAGATTTTCTTCTTGACATCACTCTTAGCAACCTTCTCGACCTTAGTTGGATAAGCAAATCTTGCATAATTCGAACGAGGTGGAGTAGTGTGCTTAGCCTTCATAGTCCTTTTGAAAGGAAAACGATTGCACTCAGGCCTCACATAGGTGTTCCTCCTATGTGGTGTGTACTTAGGATACTGTGGTCTTACAGCATGGTATGCAACCTGCTTGCCCCTATTGAAGGAAGGATTTGCTATCCTAGCATTGGATGCACAATGCTCAGCATTCATCCTAGACACTGCTGAGTGTGGCCTAGCAAGCATTCTCTGGGTACTCTGCTGAGATCCAGCAGATGCATGTTTAGCAGGCATTCTTTGGGTACTCTATTGAGATCCAGGAGATTTATGCTGCTTACGCCAATCGTTCTGCTTAGCAGTTGACGACTCAACAATTTTCTTTTCCTTACCTTTTTCAACATTGACTTTTCCAGCAGAAACTAATGAAATCTTTTTCTGCTTAGAAGATTCAGCATTTCTACTCAAAACTTCCTTAGAGGATTTTCCTACGGCTTTAACACAACCAAGCCCCAATCCAGATTTATCAAAATGTTTTCTCTGTTGGCTAACAATGGCACTTAGAACTGCCTTGTTGGATGTGTGAGCACAAATGCAAATCTCCTTAGGTTTATTCTTCAATGCTAGATTCTCCTTTTCAATATTTTGAAATTTTTCAACAAGTTTGGAGTAATTAGCCTTAAGTTTCAAAAGTTCCTCACTATCAGACCTTAGTCTTTCGACTTCCTCGGTCAAAGATATAACCTTGTTTTTCAGTGAGGTGTTCTCGCCCACAATAGCATTTTTTAAGCATACTTTTTTTTAAATTCTACTGAAAGATTAGTGAGACAATCATCCTCGGAATCTAAAGAAGAATCCTTCTATGGATGCATGATTGCTGAACTAGAAATGCTAATTGAATGTACCTCCTGACTATCGACTGCTCAGCTTTAGCATCCTGATCATCAATGAAATCCGCCATCAAAACCTGTATGGCCTCCTCATCATCCTCTTTTGATGAATAGTATTCCTCTTCATTGTCAGGAATGTCGGGCACTTCTGTCCTGGTTAGCAGTGCTCTGGTGACTGCTTTGACAGCTCTCCTCTCAAACCTTTGCTTGAGGCGCTCTCTCTCTTCCTTGCTCACCTTAGGACATTCGTGTTTTAGGTGATCTGGTGAATTATATTCGAAGCACGTCCTTGGCTTTCTTATAGTTGATCGAGAGGAGGATGTGAGCTTAGCTTCCTCGGCTTCCTTCTCTGCTTTTGCTTCCGGCATGAGCTTTTGAAGCATTCTCATCGGCTCTTCGAGCTCACTGATATTGAGATCTACATGTTGTGAGCTTGAGGTTGAGGCAACCTCCTTTACGGGTGAAGCTGGTGCAGATCTTTCATTGTTGTGGAAGGCTTCCTTGGCTTCCATCTTCCAGCATCTTTCTTAACAAATATGCTAAGTCTTCCGGGGGTACAGCGTTTGTTGACGAAGTTTGAGCCATGGCTGCTTCTTTCTTTTTGGATTGTTGTATTTTAAACTCGTGAGCTTTAAGTTGGATGAATACCTCAGATGTAGACATTTTGCTGAGGTCTTTTTCACTCAAGCTCTTCATCTTCACGAATCAATTGCTCCTTGGAAAGAGTTAGGAGATGATCTTTTTGTTCATTTCTCCATTGTCATAAGTATTTTCCAAGTTTCGGAGCTCTCCAACGATGGTATTGAATCTTTCTTCCATCGCTTGAATGGATTTTCACCTGCAAGCATAGAGAAAGACTCATATTTATCAACGGCTGCCTGGAGTTTATTTCTCTTCATTTGGTCTGTCTCCTGGGAAGATGCGCACACAAAGTCCCGCATCTCCTTAGCCATGTCAAAATCTAGAGCTTTGTCTGCCATCAACAGGGGTAGAAAGTCTAGTATGACCTTCTTTTCTAGATACTCTAGCTGAGCTCTTTTCTTGTCCTCAACCTTCCATTCATCGAATGTCTTCTCGAACATTGGAGGTGGTCTTGGTTGCCCCCCAGCAACTAGACCGACGAAGATATTATGCTTCATTATCTTAATGGGTCCTTTAGAAAGAACATCCATGATAACGTATTTTGCAACACGCTATTCTGCAAGTGTACAGACCACTGTAGAGGGCAAGTTATAATTTATCGAACACGAAGATTGCAGATCTGAAATATAATCAAGCACTAAACCATATACATCTTACTACTATCTAGACAAATCGGTAGAGGAGTTGGTTTATTTAAACTAGGCAGTTTTGAAAAGTAATTATTTAAAAAGGCAATTGAAAAGATTGATTTTAGAAAATATGGGGAAAACAGGATTCCAGGGCATTCCACTATGATGAATAATTATGCAATATTTCTTCAATCCAATTCCAATTTAATTTTCAAACACACGAGTTAAACGCATTTATGTTATCAGGTGATTCTTCCAAACTCTAAACCATAACATGGAAATAAAAGACCTAATGGCTACTTCTGGATGCGCAGGAGGACTTCTACTCTTGATTAAAACATCAGATTTTAAAACCCTTTAATAACTCAAATTCCTTTCGGACATTTAATTTATTAAATCTAATTATCCTGCAACCTATTGATAAACCTAGACCTTCCAGTTCAAAGATAGACCAATCAAATTGCCATCAATGGCCAATATCCAGCAATTAATCAAAACTAAGGAATAATTTGAATGTGAGTGGTAAAGGAAAATTGTATTAAATAAACATGTACATAAAATTCATCAAGTTTCAATCCTAGAATCCACAGAGGACTAGGCCAATCATGCTAACTTCCATACAAACAGAGAAAAATAGAATCAAAAGTATGGAAAACATTGAAACCAAAAACCAGTAGTCTTCAACCTTTGTTCTTCAAAATCTGCTCCATTCTGCACTCTCTAACTCTTGATATGCGAAAATAATGGTGAATGGTCATTTTTGAGTCTTGAAAGCCTCTATTTACACTTATCTTCTTCAAACCCAAAAAGATATGGGATTTGAATCAATTTTTGCCCAAAAAGTCACGATCGGCGACCCATAAGACGTCAATGGCGACCACCGAGCGTGTGCCCGGGTTGCCATCTCTGCACCGTGCAAAAATGCCTAAAAATTGCACGATCGGCGACCGGAATGCATGAACGGCGGTCGCCCCTCATGTAGTTCGGTCATCATTCATGCGCCGAAGCAAGATGTGGGAATTTACAGGATCGGCGACCCATATGCATGAACGGCGACTGCCATTCATGCATTTTGGGTCGCCGTTCACGTCGCGACTGAAACTGAAAGCTTTTTCGTTGATCTCTTCTCACTCTTTCCTCTTCCCGGTGCAACGACACATCAACTAGCTTTATGGTGCTCGATAATATCCTGTAAATGGCTCAATTGTGCATGAATCCTGCAAAGATAACCCAAAACCAAGTCAAACGTAATATTTCTTAAAATTATAAAAATATGGAATGTAATTATCACTGAACGACCTAATCTTAGTCAAAAGGCCAGCAGATTCACATCAGTAAATGCACAAAATGAGTGTTTATCAACCCGCCAAACTTAAACTATTGTTCGTCCTCGAACAATGAGGAAGAAAAATAAAAGAACAGGTAAACATGAGGGGTGCATTTATTGATCAAAATTTGTTTCAGACATAAAGAGGGTTGTGATTCCCACACCAGCAACCATGACACTCATCAATTTAGTGCAATAGTTCATAGTTTAGATCCCGACCTTTAGGAGTCTGCTTCTTACAAGATAGTGTATCGCTCAAATTTCACTCAAAGTGTAGAAAAGGCTAGTGTATACTCTCAACTGTCAATTGTACAACTTTCCTACCGTAGGCTTGCTTATCGTCTAGACTCTCCACTGACTTTGGGAGTGTTAGGACAAAGATCAAAAAGCTCTTTATTTAGGTTCTAATGTAAGCACATTGGTGAAAATTATGGAATATTTGGCTAAGTGACTGAAAAAATGCAACCTTATAACTCTTTTCACACAAGTACTCCTCATCACATACCATACTTATTGACTGACTGACTTATACAATATACCACAACTCAACTGAAAAACTACGCATCCCATAAGTACAATTCAATAAGATTTAAACTCAACAATGACACTGTGCACACTTTGTGCATTAATAAACTCAACAATGACACTATGCACACTTTATGCAATTTTTTTTTTGGATTATTCATGAATCTTTTCTTTTCTTTTCTCTCTTTTTTTCTCTTTTTTTTTGTACATCTAGAAATAAAGTATAACTCTATTGTCCACCACAAGGTTTCTGGACAATGTATTACCATAAAACTATTTAATCTCACCACCTATCATCAACAGATACCCATATAACTCCATCCACACCTCCTATCATCCGGTTTAGAAAGAAATGTTTAAGGTCTCAACGGGCATAGCAAAGGATTATGTCATGTGTTAGTGTTTGGGTATAATAAGGCTTATGAAACGATGGCCTAAGATCATTTCTAAGTCCATGACACTCTCTATGCAATTTTGAGACAAAAACCAAAGCAAGTTCTAGAGGCAAAGTGTCCAGTGACATTCTCTTAATCAAACAAATCATAGGCTCAATTTCTCACAGGCTATAAGCATGTCCTAGTGGCCAGAATTAATTCCACAAATGTACACACCTCATCAATTCATGCGTAGTTCAACAATGCAAGTTTCACGAGAAAGAAAAAGTTGTCATCATTAACTTGATCAATAATAATATGCAGATATAACCCTTGACACATTGTTTCAAATCCCAACACCTTGTGGTCAAATAGTAGAGCTTCCAATTACAGACCTAGTACAACAAAATTAATTGAAAGCATTAAAAGCAGTAAAAGGAATTTTTAAAACAGAAAGCAAACTAAACAGTTACAGATCGGTTATTGAATCAAGTTAATACAATACACAAAGTGACACCTTAGATCACAAATCTCAATTAGTTCCACATCAAAAAGAGATAAAGAAAACAAAAAGGGTAGAAGCACACATCACCCGATCACACCCCCTCCCCCAAACTTATTTGATACAAAGGAAAGAATAAGTTTGTGGGGAAAAGATCACGGGGATGTGTGTGAAACCTTGACAGGTAGTCACTGCGGTGGCGGCCAATACTATGGAAATTGGGCCACGAACTGGAGGTCCCACTCTGCCTGCTGATGCTCCCACTGACGGCGCTGCTCCTCCTTGAAAGAGCGGCGCTCTGTGGCATAAGTGGTCTGGGCTGCGGATAGGGCTTGTAGCGGTGCGTTCTAGTCTCCCCACTGCCTCTCAAGTGAATTCAGCCGCTCCTCAAAGGCCACGCGGTGGGTGCAGCGCTCATAGAAAGTAGAAGACTCCCCCGTGGGTCAACGGGACGAACCATCCTGAGTATGATCCGGGGGTGGCTGCTCCAAGAAAAGTGGCTAGCCGGAACCCTGTCCTTGCTCGCCCCCTGCTCTTGCTCCTCTTCGTCCGACCGGTGAGGCTCGTGCTCGGCCTCTGCAGCCTGAATGGCCTAAATGTGGGCCAGTGTGTCCATGCATAGTTGTCGCGGTATCAATGAATCCCTGCATTAGTTAGCTCGGGATTCGGCAAAGGAAAGTGCATCTTGTTCCGCTGTTGAAAGTAGTAGGGAGGGTTGCTCGTGGTGATGAAGCGGATGTCGGCCAACCGATCCAAGTCCATCAGTACCATAGGCTCGGCTCTCATGCGGACTGTAGAAATCCCCAGGGAGTGTATGATGTGGGTCCAGAGGCCCCCTATGCAGATGACTCCCCGTTCGGCTGACGCAACTCGTCGAGACTGCTGTAGGAAAGTCATAGCGAAGTTCAGCTTCTATTGGTGTAACATAGCATACATAACCATCAGCTCGGACTCCCTGACAGAGCCATTATCTTTCCAAGCAAAAAGTGTGTGCGCCAGAATGCGCTGGATAATCCACAATACAGGATTGCGGATCTGGGTGGCTTTGGATGTCCCCGACACCCAAGTGCTGTCAGCTGGAAGAGTAAGCTGAGGCCAAAAGACCGCGTCATTGAATCCTTGAGTCCGTAGATAGTCTCCCAAATTAGATACCCCAAAGGAACGATTGATCTCTTTGACTGAGAGAGTCCTCTCCTCGTTCATAGCCCAGAACTGAGCCCCATTTGGTGTAGTCCTATCAATTGTGGTGGCCCGGAGCGTGTTGAGTACTTTATAGGTGATTCTCTTGTAGGTGAGGGCCGCTAGAGTGAGAATGGGTCCCCACCCAATGTTGTTGAAAAGTTCCCGGACACCATCATATAATCCAAGTGTCTGAAGGGCGTTGGTGTCGATGTAGTGCGTGCTTTCAATTCCCCATTTGACCAACCGTTCAAAATTCACCGCATATTCTTCTTCACCGAGGTCAATCCCCATAGATTCCGGGGTAGGTGGGGTGGGTTCAATTGCACGACGTCTCGGAGGCATGGTGATCTACACTTACAAGAATATAATGAGAACCAATCAACATGAAGACAACGAAAAGCTATCAAAACAAGTAAACTAATTCCCCTCGACTAAGCATAAGGAAATTCACTTTCCTAAACTCTAATTAGCAATTTCCACCATCTTCAACTCCAAAATGAAAAACCATTAACCCCAAACTAAATCAAGAGTGAACATACAAATGAGACCAAAATCTAAACAAACTCAATACCAACGGAATTAAGTAAATGCAACGAAAACAATCATCAACCCAAGATAGCTAGAGAAACAACAGTATGACTAAATGTAGCGAAGTAAATCTCCATATGCAAATTCTCCAAACTCAAAGTCCTAAACTAAACATAATTCAATTTTTGAGAATCTAAACCCACAATTCAACTCTTAAGCCTTAGGAATGCTAAAATAGTCAACAATAACCATAAATATGCCAAACATGATATTGAAACTCAACTTAATATTTAAAAACAAAAATTAACACATGTAATTCAAAATTCAACCTACATTATCAACTATGAAATGAAATAGAATGCACGAAATTAAAAGAGAAGGCTAGAGTACGACTTTACCTTGATTGTGAATCACAATTGACCAAAAGATGAAAAACCCTAGAAATTGGGGCTTCCACGAATTTTGAACGAAATTGGAGAAATTAAACGGATAGAATTCTTCTAACTATGATGGGTAAGTAATGTGTGGAGGGATTTGAAGAGATTTTGTGTATTGAAGGAGAAAGTTTAGAGAGAAGATGGGTGAGTTTGTGGGTTTTTTGAAGATTCAAGAAGAAGAGATTGAAAAGTGAGGAGGAAAGGGGAGGAAGTCGGGTTTAATTCATGAAATTGCACGATCGATGATCCAAAAAGCACGATCGGTCACCGCCATTTGTGTTCTGGGTCACCGAGCATGTCCCGAACCAAAAATCAGAAATAATGCACGAACAGTGACCCATTTACATGAACGGCGACCGCCATTCATGTAAATGGATCACTGATCAACCCCCGAACTGAAATTAAAAATTTTGCATGAATGGCGACCCACCCAACATACTTGGCGACCGCCAAATATGTTTTCGGGTCGCCGTTCATGTCGCGAACTTGAAAAATTTTTGATGACGAACTCGGCGACCCGTAATTCGCGTACGACGACCGCCGTTCATGTCCCTGGGTCGCCGTTTATGTAATTTCCAGTGAAAATCCTTGGTTTTATCTCCTTTCCGGCACCCAATGAACTCAACAACCAAAAGTGAACGTATAACGTGGGAAATGGGAAAAACGACTCACATATGATCGAATTAAAGCAAATAACAACTAATAAAGGTTGGGTTGCCTCTCAACAAGTGCTTTATTTAATGTTTGTAGCTAGACAGCAGTATACATCCTAAGGATCTGCGAGATGGAGTTTGACACACAAAAGACACAGACTCAACATCAAAATATTTTTTAACTCTTTGACCATTAACTATAAAATTCATGCCAGTAGACCCAACTAAGTCGAGCGTTCCATTAGAATTTACCTTTTGAACACCGTATGGACCAGTCCATCGAGATTTCAGTTTTCCAGCGAACAGACGAAGGCAAAAGTTAAAAACTAGTACCTGATCGCCAGGGGCGAAGTCGCGGCTGCGAATGCGCTGATCGTGGAAATGCTTTGTGCGTTCTTTGTACAACCTTGAACTCTCATATGCCTCAGTCCGGAATTCTTCAAGTTCAGTCAGCTGAAGACACCTCTTATCCTCTACAGCCTTCAAATCCCAGTTAATCTTCTTTACTGCCCAGAATGCTCTATGCTCCAACTCCATTGGGAGGTGGCATGACTTCCCAAACACCAATTGGTACGGTGACATACCAATTGGGGTCTTGAACGCTGTCTTGTATGCCCATAGAGCATCATCCAATCGAGTGGCCCAATCCTTCCTGGAAATCACATATTTTTCCAGGATCTCCTTGATCTCTCTGTTGGCCAACTCCGCTTGTCCATTGGCCTGGGGATGATATGGAGAAGTGATCTTGTGGCGAACTCCATATTTATTCAGTAGACTCCCCAGCCACTTATTCCTGAAATGTGACCCTCCATCGCTCACCAGTGCTCTAGGTGCTCCAAAGTGAGTTAGAATGTTCTTCTGTAGGAATTTCAGTACCACTTTCAAGTCACTAGTCACAGTGGAGATAGCCTCAACCCACCGGGTCACATAATCCACAGCTAAGAGGATGTATTAATATCCATGGGACTTAGGGAAGGGTCCCTTGAAATCGATGCACTATACATCGAAAGGCTCGATCTCGAGCATGTACTTCTGAGGCATCTCATCCTTCTTCGAGATGTTTCCCATCCTCTGGCATCTATCGCATCTGGCCATAAACTTTTGACAGTCGCCATAAACTGTAGGCCAATAAAAACTGCTGGTGAGGATTATTATGGTTGTTCTGTTCGCCGTTCAGTGGCCTCCGTTTGGGGACAAATGACAGTCCCCCATTATCTGCTCTCGCTTTTGCATCCCGATGCACCGCCTAATCACCATATCATCACAGCGGCGGTAGAGGAATGGCTCATCCCAGTAGTAAAACTTGCAGTCATGTAAGAACTTCCTCTTCTGATGTGAGGAAAGATCAAGTGGTAAAACTCCGGCAACCAGATAATTAGCGAGATCCATATACCATGGATCTACCTCCTCCACTACGAGCAACTGCTCGTCTGGAAATACTTTAGTAATACGAATCCGAGGATCATCTCCTTTCACCGGATTCACCAGCCTAGACAAGTGGTCTGCTACCACATTCTCACACCCCTTGCGATCTTTAATTTCCATATCAAACTCCTGTAGCGGCACGATCCACCGGATTAGTCGCAGCTTTGCCTCCTTCTTCTCAACAGATACCGGATCCCAGCATGATCTGTATACACCACTGTCTTTGCCCTAACCAGATAAGCCCGAAACTTATTGAATGCAAACACCACTGCCAGCAACTCCTTCTCAGTAGTTGAGTAATTCACTTGGGCTTAATCCAAAGTCTTGTTGGCATAATGGATGACTTTGAAGATCTTGTTCCTTGTCTGTCCCAGAGCAGCCCCAACTGCAGTATCGCTGGCATCGCACATCAACACAAAGGGCTCTGACCAGTCTGGTGAGATAAGAACCGGAGCAGTAGTGAGGGCCACCTTCAGCTTCTCAAAAGTCCGCAAACATTGGTCATCAAAACAAATTTTGCATCTTTCATAAGCAAAGTGTTGGGATTGTATACTGAAAGCATATATGATTAAGTGTTTCGTACACTGGTATTCATGTATGTATCCGCAACAATGCTCGCTGTCTGATAGAACAATCATACGACGAACTATATTATCCTATTATCTCGCCGATAGGGATGGCCATGTGGTGTGACCACAGCAGGATCATATGGCTCGTTTGACCTAGCGAGATATAAACAGTATCACAGCTGAGACGGTCCCTGGATAGGCTGTCGGTTTAAGCTGCGGCACATCAGTTCATAAGTGGGCTTATCCTGGCTACTTGATGTGTCGGTACATATTTATGTATTGATGGGATCAACAGTGGGATGCGCCGTTCTCATTGACATATGAACGAGCCAGATCCCTAACATACTCTCTGTGATCTTAAATCGTACTGAAGGATAAGGGGCACACACAGATTGACCGCACTTTGATTTACCATGGTGGCGGGTCTTACATGTACCCTTATGCCCGTATTTTGGGTGTTGGCAATTTGTGTGGGGTCTGCTTAGTCTGGATGTATGGTAACATATCCGTTCAGGATGGTGACATTCCCTGATGAGCTCGCAAAGGTTCATTATGCTAAACCCTGCAGGTTGAATTATTTAATTCAGGCATAAGTGATAAAAGGTGAGTGGTGTTATTCAGGAAATAAGAAATTAATTAATTGTGGCTGATTGTCATAAGCCAAATTAATTAATGAATGTCTGAAACCTTAAATATGTGGATCAAGTTAGTTTGGTGCAACCCGTTCCTAATAACGTGGTAATAAAGGGGCGAGTCAGTATTGTTACCGTGGTGAAGGTTAAAACAATACTTTATTAATTAATTAAATGTTCTGGGTTGGACATGAGAGAATTAATTAATAAAAGAGGGCCCACTTTATTATTTGCATCTGATCCCTGGTCTGGCCCATTAACTGCTCTCAGCCCATTAGGGTTAGGGTTTCATAAACCCTAACACTATAAATACCCCCTCTCTATTGGATCAATACACAATTTGGTGTGCACACTTTTCAGTAGCCGTCAGTTCAGAAACTAGGGTTTCAGAACAGACAGAGAGAGAGGGGCGACGGCTGGATCTACGAGGGAGGAGATTGATCGACTTCTCCGGAGCTCGGATCTAACTTGGTAGAATAATCCTCACCAGATTTCCAAGGAGCAAGGGATACAGATCAGAAGATCAGATCTGTAGGAACAAGAGAAGAGATTCAAAAGTTCCATATTCCGCTTCAGATCTGAATAGGCTTTCACCGTTATCATTCTCCGATCTGTCCTGTGGATCAAACGGTGAAACAAGGTATAATTCTATATCCATCCTATGCAATTTATTTTGTAAGTGCATGCATAGGCTTTCGCATGGTTTGTTTAATTGAAATTTATTCCTGGTATCCTAAGAACGATCCTTGGCAAGTGTTTAATTAATGGCAATTAATATTGCCCGTCGTAGACTCAATCCCTACACAAAGAACTCGGAGGTTTAGAGATTTTAGAAAACTCCCTAATAAACCTCCAGTAAAAGCCTGCATAACCCAGAACGCTCCTCACCGACTTCTCATTGGTGGGGGGTGGCGGCTTGGAGATCGCCAAAATATTGGCGCGATCTACCTCCAAACCTGCAGCAGAAACCTTATAACCGAGGACAATGCCCTCTCGCACCATAAAATGACACTTCTCCCAATTCAGAACCAGGTTAGTTTCTTGACAACGCTGCAGAATAGTGATCAGGTTTTCTAGACAATCATCAAACGAATTACCAAACACAGAAAAGTCATCCATGAACACTTCCATAATATTCTCAACTAGCCGACTAAAAATAGACATCATGCAACTCTGAAATGTAGCAGGAGCATTACATAAACCAAAAGACATGTGTCTATATGCAAAAACACCATATGGGCAAGTAAAAGCAGACTTATGCTAGTCCTCGGGGGCTATCGCTATTTGGTTATATCCAGAATAACCATCTAAAAAACAGTAAAAAGCATACCCTGCTAACCTATCAAGCATCTGATCAATATAAGGGAGAGGAAAGTGGTCCTTACGAGTTGCACTATTAAGTGCCCTGTAGTCGATGCACATCCTCGAGCCACTAACCGGCCTGTGGGCGATCTCCTGGCCACTTTCATCCTTGATGACAGTAGTGCCTCCCTTTTTGGCCACCACTTGAGTGGGGCTCACCCACTCACTATCTGAAATGGCATAGATCATGCCAGCATCCAGTAGCTTCAGTACCTCCTTTCGCACAACCTCCTGCATGATAGGATTCAACCTTCGCCGCGGCTGCACCTTAGGTTTGTATCCATCTTCTAGTAATATCCTGTGCATACAAATAGAAGGGCTAATACCCTTTATGTCAGATAACTACCACCCAATAGCAGATTGATGGTCTCTCAAAACCCTTAATAATCTATCTAGTTTACTAGAAGAAAGGGTAGTTGATACAATTACCGGAGAGGTATCGTTTTCCCCCAAGCAGGTATACCTCAAATGATCCGGTAAAGGATTCAATTCCAGTACTGGCGGCTCTTTCTTTTCTTCCTGCCTTAGGGCCTTCTTGCGAGCTTCTTCTTCTTCCTCGCTCCTCAGCTTCAGAAAATTAGCACTTTCCACCATGCTCTTTTCACCTGCACCATCAATTGCTAGAACAGACTCTAGCAGCTCATCACAGGCATCATATAGCTCATCACAAGAATAAATTGAATTTTGCACCCCAAAATCTAAAGAATCAGTAGTAATAATAGATGAGTCATAGGGATACAGAACATGTACCATGTCGCACTCCTCAAAGCAGTCATCTGAGTAGTGGCGCTCTATGGCCTTGTAGATGGATAAAGTGATCTTCTCGTCGTTGACCCTCAGAGTAAACTCTCCTTTCTTCACATCTATGAGAGCATCAGCAGTGTGGAGGAAATGCCTCCCAAGAATCAGCGGAATATTCCTGTCCTCTTCCATATCTAGGACCACAAAATCAGCTAGGAAAATAAATTCCCCAACATTCACCAATATGTCCTCAACTACCCCTTTAGGATAGTTTACCGACCGGTCTGCCATCTGAAGCCTGATAGTAGTCGGTTTGATGTTCCCAATCTACAGCTTCTTGAAGATGGAGAGGGGCATTAGATTGATGCTAGCCCCTGAGTCACAAAGCACGTTCTCGAAATGTTGTCCCCCAATCACGCAGGTTATAGAGAAACAACCAGGATCAGCCCTTTTCACTGGCTTCTTTTTCTGAATTATAGCGCTGCATTCTTCGAACAAATTCACTGTTCCGAATGCGCCAAAGGGTTTCTTTTGGGTGACCATGTCCTTTAGAGATTTCATATACCCAGGGATCTCCTGTACCACTTCAATCAGAGGCAGATTGATGTGGAGCTTCTTCATGTGTTCCAGGAACCACTTGTATCTCTCCTCTTTATTGCTTCTTAGCAAAACGCTGTGGGAAGGGGACAGCGAAGGGACCAACTGGTTTAGTACAGTCTTCAGGACAAGTACCCTTGCTCTTTTGAATCTGTTCTTCTTGAGGAAGAACAGGAGCAGACTGTGCAACTTCAGGTTGCACAGGTGCATCGACGGGCATAGAGGGCCCCTCATATCGTCTGCCACTACGAGTAGTAATGGCATTGCAGTGGTCCTTTGGGTTCACTACTGTATTACTGGGAAACTGTCCAAGAGTGAGCTGATTGCCAATCACATTGGCATTCTGAGAAATCTGTGTATCCATCTGCTTCAAATGTTTCCCCATCTCCCCCATACCAGTCTGTAGTTGAGCAACATCACCCTCAATTTTAGTAGTCTTAGCATTGGATATAGAGATCAACTGGGTCAGAAGCTCTCTCTCATGCTTGGCTCCTTGGGCTCGCTAGTACCCCCATTATTTGCAGAAAATCCAGGTGGGGGCTGGAGGGCGTTGTTCGGATTGGCATAGGAAAAATTGGGGGTGGTTCCGATTGTTGGGATGTTAAGTCATGTTCCCCACTGGATATCCCCTGTAGTTCTGGAAATTCCTCTGGTTCACATAATTAACATCCTCCATCTGCATCATCTCACCCCCTACTTAAACCTAAATTGTGGCATATTATTCTCCAGTTTGGAGAGGCGAGTCTCCATAGACTTTGTGGATGCAGCCACTTCCTGCCTCATCAACATAATTTCAGTAGCTAAATCCCCAGTGTCATCAACTGCTGGTACCCTGCGCTCCATCCTATCTGTAGGCCAGTTATACTCGGTCTTCGCCATAGTTCCCAGCAAGTTCAGCCCTTCCTATGGTGGTCTAGCAGTCAACGATCCTCCAGCTGAAGCATTCACATTCTTCTGAGTCTCCTTGTCAAAGCCCCCAAAAAAGTGACAGATCTGCTGCTTCTCAGTAAATCCATGGCAAGGACAAGCGCGCAGTAAATCCTTATAGCGCTCTCATGCCTCATATTATGGCTCCCTAACAAATTGTCTGAATTGAAAGATTTGAGTCTGCAATGTGATGGTCTTGCTGGGTGGGAAGAAGTGAAACAGAAACAGCTTTCACAACTCCTCCCAGGTGGTGATCTCACTACGGTTCAAAGACAGATACCAAGAGAGGGCTTTGTCGTGCAGTGTAATGGAAAATAGGCGCAATATGATATAGTCGATCGGCACCTGATTCTGCCTGACCATGTCGCACAGCAGTAGGAATGACTGGATGTGCACATGGGGATCCTCAGATGGTAGTCCCTCAAACTGATTCTGCTGAGCAGTGTGAATCAGACCAGTCTTCAGCTCAAAGTTTGGTGTGTCCACCTTCAGCCCAAAATCACCGTGGCGATGCCTATGAGTCATAGGCTCATACATCTCGTCAATGGTGGGTTGTCTAGGCACCTGTGGAGGCTGCTGCTCCTGGAGTTTCAGATTCATCTCCTGCAGTTGCCTCTGCAGCTCGGCTATCTGCACTGCTTGATTGTTGTCAGCCATTGGAAATGCTAACTTTCTTCTGGCGGAATTCCTTCGGCAGATGGATTCGATTTCCGGATCTATGGGTTCTAGTGCTGGACCCTTCGACCTGCTTTGCATATACTACCTGAAACGGAACACCAGAAGTTATTAACACAGAAAAAAATTACAAAGTGCGTAAAATAAAGTCTAGAGTAGATAGCGTAATATCAGGATTAGTGTCAATTATAAATCTATGCAATCCCCGGCAACGGCGCCAAAAACTTTATAGCGTATTTTGCAACACGCTATTCTGCAAGTGTACAGACCACTGTAGAGGGCAAGCAATAATTTATCGAACACCAAGATTGCAGATCCGAAATATAATCAAGCACTAAACCATAGAGATCTTACTACTATCTAGACAAATCGGTAGAGGAGTTGGTTTATTTAAACTAGGCAGTTTTGAAAAGTAATTATTTAAAAAGGCAATTGAAAAGATTGATTTCAAAAAATATGGGGAAAACAGGATTCCAGGGCATTCCACTATGATGAATAATTATGCAATATTTCTTCAATCCAATTCCAATTTAATTTGCAAACACATGAGTTAAATGCATTTATGTTATCAGGTAATTCTTCTGAACTCTAAACCATAACATGGAAATAAAAGACCTAATGACTTCTTCCGAATGCGTAGGAGGACTTCTACTCTTGATTAAAACATATGATTTTAAACTCTTTAATAACTCAAATTCCTTCCGGACATTTAATTTATTAAATCTAATTATCCTGCAACCTATTGATAAACCTAGACCTTCCAGTTCAAAGATAGACCAATCAAATTGCCATCAATGGCCAATATCAAGCAATTAATCAAAACCGAGGAATAATTAGAATGCGAATGGAAAAGGAAAATTGAATTAAATAAACATGTACATAAAACTCATCATGTTTCAAACCCTATAATCCACAGAGGACTTAGCCAATCATGCTAAGTTCCATAAAAAAGAGAAGAATAGAATCAAAAATATGGAAAACATTGAAACCAAAAACCTGTAGGCTTCAATCTCAAGTCTTCAATCGTTCTTCTTCAAAATCTGCTCCGTTATGCTCTCTCTAACTCTTGATATGCAAAAATAATGGTGAAGGGTCATTTTTTAGTCTTGGAAGCCTCTATTTATACTTATCTTCTTCAAACCCAAAAAAATATGGGATTTGGATCAATTTTTGCCCAAAAAGTCACGATCGACGACCCATAAGACGTCAATGGCGACCGTAGAGCATGTGTCGGGGTCGCCATCTCCGCACAGTGCAAAAATGCCTGAAAATTGCACGATTAGCGACCGGAATGCATGAACGGCGGTCGCCATTCATGCAGTTTGGTCGTCGTTCATGCGCCGAAGCAAGATGTGGGAATTTATGGGATCGGCGACCCATATGCATGAACGGCGACCACCGTTCATGCATTTTGGGTCGCCGTTCACGTCGCGACTGAAACTGAAAGCTTTTTCATCGATCTCTTCTCACTTTTTCCTCTTCCCGGTGCAACAACACATCAACTAGCTTCATGGTGCTCGATAATATCCTGTAAATGGCTCAATTGTGCGTGAATCCTGCAAAGATAACCCAAAACCAAGCCAAACGTAATATTTCTTAAAAGTATATGAATATGGCATACAATTATCACTAAACGACCTAATCTTAGTCAAAAGGCCAGCAGATTCATATCAGTAAATGCACAAAATGAATGTTTATTAATCCACCATCTCCGGATGTATACTTTGAAGCTGGATGGTGGTCATCTTTTGCCAGGAGTTGAACTTCTCCTTGTTACACTTTGGAAGAGTATGGTTCATCTTGGCAAGCTTGGTGTTCCTGAGCTAAACAACAAAAACAGTGCAAGGAAAATGTAGATCTGGTCAAATGCGACTCAGAAGCAGTAAGTCTTACGACCTGGTTCTCTGATACCACTTGTTGGTCCCTGATCAGAGTGGTTTTTAAAGCAATGGAAGACTACTTAGCTAATACAGCGGAATGTTTAAGTATCTGGCACTTAGTTTCTTCTTCAAATATTTAGCTCGAGATAGGTTTTAAGATTGTTTAAGATATACTATAGCTACTTGAGGTTGCTAGGTTTTAAATCAACAAGCAGAAACAATAAAATAGTAACAAGAACACAAGGTTTATAGTGGTTCGATCCTTAAAGATCTACGTCCACTCCTCAGTCGAACACTGAGAATTCACTAAAAAGATATATTCAAGTACAAGGATTCGCCTATCTCTTGTAGCAGGTGGTGACCTTTCGAGCCAGCCACTACAAAGCTATCCTATGTTACTTGGATCTTTCGGTTGGCAGCTGCAGCTAAGTCAAGGGCACACCTTCGTAAAACTTAACCTTGCTACAATGGAAGCTTTATAGTTCTTTCCTGAACTCTCCTGGGGGTTTTTACAACAGTCCATCATAGTCAATCTCTTTTCAAAGATGTGACTGCTGGATGCTTCCAAGGATGGAAGTTATCCCAATGATTGATCCTTGAATAAAGTCAAGGAATCCTCTTGAATGGAGTGTCAGATATTCAATGTTTGACACTTGCTGTTGAGAGCTTTGAGATTCTCCTTGTCTCTTTAATATGCTCTCAACGAACTACTTTCTCACTTTTCTTCGCTTGTCAAAGGTATCTCTCAATAATTGTCTTTTCGAATGTAGTTGAAGTGTTTGTTTTCGTAGAGGAATCTCAGAGTAGTCGTAAGAGTTCAAGGGGTTCAAGAGTTAGCTCTCTCTTGTTTGGACTTCTCTTTTATATCTGGAGATTCAAAATTTGAATCTCCAGACCCATTAGACACAACGTCTCCTTTGTCCAAAAGAGCAGCTACTTTTTTTGTCCTTTTTTACGTGTACAGTGCCTTTTACCCACTTCGGGAAGGCTATTCGTCCTTGGTTGTACCTTCTATCAGAACGGTAGTATTAATAAGAGTTTGTTAAACATCTCCTTGCTTAGCATTCTCTTGGAGAATGCTGGGAGCACTCTGCTAAGTACTTCGACCTTTTGACTGCTGAACTCTTCTAGCATTCTGCTTCGTATCCAATTGCTGACTCCACAGTAATTGCGTATTCAGCACTTGGGTCTTGATTCCATATTGTTATTACTTCAAGCAATCTTCTGAGCAAATAGTGAATGCTGACTCCTTCAGCATTCTGCTATCTCTTTTCTTCCGACTGCTGAGCAAGTACTCCTAGCAGTCATTTCTTCTCAGCACTTGACTGCTACCTCCTTAGCAGTCATCTCTGTCTACTGACGTCTCTAGCAATCGGCTTGACTGCTGAGAATGTTCCTAGCATCCAGAATTCCCCAAGTCTTCGTTTCAATTGCTGAATCCTTCAGCAATCTTCCGCAAGTACTTCTAATCAGTTACAACTCGAAATATTTCCTAAACAGGACTTTACACAGAGTTGCTAGACTATCTAGACTTCAGCAATGATCGACCAAACTAACTAAGGCTTTGATTCAATAAAACCTTTACAATTTGATCTAAAAGGGAGATTTACAACATAAATCTAGGAATATTTTCCCAACTTATACTGAAATATTCATTTTAGATATTATATTATTCATTATGGTGTGAGATTTTTTTAATCTTCATTTAGGTTTTGAACACATTTTCATAAGTTTAATTAACAATCTAACAGTTTTCTCTTTCCTTGGAATTAACTCAATATCGGTCCCTTCAGTTTTGACCACATATAGAAGTAACACTTTGATAGTTTGAGGAACTAATACAACATAATCACCTTCAAACATATTCTTTTTCATTAATGAATTATTATAGTTAGCAATTAAGTCATCCAAATGGTTTATAAAATTTATCAAATACTCTAAATTTCTCCCTTTGTAAGGCTTCAGTGTATCACCATATAGTGGTATAAATGAATCCGAGAACGAAAAAATGAACTACATGTTACTAAAAATGAAATCAATAAAAAGTAATAAAAAGGAATAATCGGAGTTTACTAAAAACTAAAGCTATAATACCAAATAATGAATAACAGAACACTATAGTTGAATAGTAAAAAAAGTAAATATGAAATACTTCAAAAACTGTTTGTAATAAAAATTCTCAAAATATATATAAAAACTATCTCGTGAAACCATAATCAACAAATATCATCCAAAAACTTCAAACAATTGGAACACATATGATATTCAAATCAGAAAACCAGAAAGAAAAGTAAACTAGAAAGCACAAAAACTTTGAATCTAACCTTAAGAATCAATCAAAACCAGAATCCAATCGCAAAAATAATATATATGAATTAATGAGGATAAAACGAACACGAAGACGAATTGATATATATTGAGAAATATCAAAACTTATTCAACAAGGCAATTGAAATCTCTTGAAAAATCGAAAAGAAAAGAAATTACAGATCCAAATCGCGTGAAAGAAAGAAACCAAAAGAAGAAAATCATTTATTTGAGGTAAATACCATAATTAAAACAAGTTAAATGACAATGATACCCTTAAATATGTAACAATGAAGTATGCAGAGCGTAAAATGAAAACAAAAATTATTAAATCATGACCACAGATCTTGTGCAATATATATATATATATATATAGAGAGAGAGAGAGAATGGATCATGTAAAAAAAATCCTCTTGTAAGAAAAAAAAAATGAATCATATCCATTAGATCTAAATAAAATAATGATTGATATACAATCAAGCAATAACTAAAATACAATCGAGCAATTTCTTGATTGTATTTTAGTTGTTGCTTGTTTAATATGATGCTTGATTGTGTTACAGTTGTTGTTTGATTGTATATCAACCATTGATTTACTGAGATCTAATGGATCAGATCCATTCTTTTTTCTAATAGGAGAATTTTTTTCACATGATCCTCTCCATATTTAAAAAATAAATATATCAAAATTGGTCTCTATTTATATGATAAAAAGTTATGAATTTTATATTTTTCACTTATTTTTATTTCTTTTATCAAAAATACATAGCAAATTTAATAATATTTTTATATAAAATTAAATGACCAATAGGATGAAGACAAATATACACAATTTATTGGTCCATCATTAAAAAATTAAAAGAAATACAAGTTGGACCTACAATTTATTGTGGTTGCTTTTGGTCTCATGATTCTTGAAAATTTTATTTATATTTTTAAAAAAAAAAAAATGTTCATATGGTCAGTAACCACTATCATTTGTGATCATTGTTAAATGTAGTCTAACATCTTAGAGAAGAATCATGTTTCCAAGTAAGCGAAAATGATCACCGTTTAGTAATGTTGGTTTGAACAGAGTCAGTTTTGTGTGTAGTCAGTTTACGCTTAAGTCTTTGTTTCGTCGTAAGTCACTTTCTTCAATAGTTGGACAAGTATTGAAGGTTTCAATAGTCAGTTTTTAAAACAGAAAAACAGAGCAAGTATAAAGAAAATAGTAAAGCAGCACACAGAGATTTATAGTGGTTCGAATTTCAATATCCTACATCTACTCTTTAGACCCAAGGTCTGGATAATTCACTAAGTAAATACAAGCCTTCTTACGATCTATACACAGTCCGTGGCACATCCTGTAGGATTCGAGTCTACAATAGACAACACGAATTGCCACTTTAATTTGCCAAGGATCGTTCTTTGGATATCGAAAATAAATATAAATTAAATAAATCAGGCGAACCTAAGCATGCTCCTACAAAATTAATTGCAAAGGGATGGATCTACAGAATACCTTAACTCCAGCGACTGATCTACAGATCTAGATCGATGACAGAGACTTGTTCCAACAGATCTGATCTTCTGATCTGTTCCCTTGCTCGATCCGAAAATCTGGTGAGTATACGCTACCGGATCTACTGCAGCCGCCCACTCTCTCTCAATCTCTCTAGGGTTTCTGATTTTGAAACTTCAAAACTTATGTGGGAAAATGAGAGATTTATCTATTTATATAGATCTGGAGAATGGGCTATTAGGGTTTAATAAACCCTAATGGGCTATGAGCAGTGTTGGGCTAGACCAGTGATCAAATGCAAATAATAAAGTGGGCCTCCTATTAATTAATTCCATGTTCAAGCCAGAACATAATTAATTAATAAACATTAATGCATGCCACCAGAGAATTAATGCTGACCTACCCCTTTATTACCACGTTATTAGGAACGGGTTGCATTGACTTGGTTAATCCTCATATTTAAGGTTTCAGACATTCATTAATTAATTCAGCGTATGACAATTAGTTGTAATTAATTAATCTCTTATTATTCCTGAGTCGTACCACTCAACCCTTATCGCTTATGCTTGAATCAATGGTTCAGCCTGCTGGACTTAGCATAACGAACCTCGTGAGCTTCCCAGGGAATGTCACCATCCTGAAATGGATATGGTTATCTAAATTCAGTCTGAGGAAACCCCACACAAGCTGCCATCACCCAAGATGCAGATATATGAGTACATGTAAGACTCTCCACCATAGCAAGTCAAAGTGACAGTCAACCCATGTGTGCCCCTCAGCTTTTAATAGACTTTAGATCCGACTAAGTTACCGAGATATTTACTCATTCATATGTCAAGTAGAATGGTTCTTCTCACTTTTGATCCTATCAATACATTGAGACGTACCGGTCACACAAAGCAGTCAAGATAAACCACTTATGGACTTGTGTGCCGCAGCCTAAACTGACAGCCAAACCAGAAACTGTCTCAGCTGTGATAACTGTTTATATCTCGCTAGGTCGAACGATCTATACGATCTTCTGTGATCTCTTACGCACCGTATGATCTCCCTATCGACGAGATAACTGGATGTGTTTGTTCGCATCGTATGATTGTTAATTCAGACAGGAGTTATTTATTGCAAGTCATTAATGATTGTCAGTATATCAAACATAACGTTTCCCAATATACCAATCATAATGCAAAAATGTATACAATTCCAACACATCCGTCCTCCGGTCAGCTGTGTCACTCGCCTACGAACTTCTTGTAGACTCAGTCTTCAGGTTTAAGTGGGGACGCACCCCCGTAGCCTCCTTCCTGGTGGGTGGATGTTTACTAATTCTTCCCAGAATGATTGGATGTTTAGAGGTTCTTCCTAGAACACAGGTGGCTGGCATACGCCCGTGAGAATCAGAGTCCCAGACTAGGAAACTGACTGCTATGAATATATCTCAGATATACATATTCACCAAATAGAGCTTCAACTTAAAGCTTCAGTCTCGTGCCAAGAGAAGATATCACAGTGCGTAACTTGAGTCGGAGACTCAAGTATCGTGTTTAGAACACAGAAAACTCCAGGAGAGTTTTAGTGGGAGAGATTACCTGAATATGCCCTTTGTCTCTTTAAACTAGTAGATTTTGAATTTTGTTTAGGTAACCCTGTTAAGGTTTAGAGGCCAGGTCTCTGAGAACCTATGGCAATTTGAATTTTTATTCGTTAGACACATAAATCCAGATGTTAGACTCGTCCAATCGTAGCTCATGCCTTAGGTCTCCTTTCTACTCTGCATATTGTTAGTGTACTATACACTAACTTTATGCCAGACTCCTTTGTAGCCCAAGAAACCCAGTTTGGATAACCTCGTACTGAGTTAGGCATTTACAAATGCTTGAGACTCACTGAGGTTTCTCATACTGACTTCTGAGAGTCAGTACAACTTTGCTCTCATACTGACTTCCCACGGTCAATATGGTAAATCCTCATACTAACTTTTCATAGTCAGTATTGGAAACGCCCTCATACTGATTTTTCCAGATCACTATGGAAATCCATTAAACTGACTTCTCCTTAGTCAGTTTAGGAAAACCCTCATACTGACTTCTCCTTGTGAGTATGGATAGACCTAAAACTGAGTGCTCCAATTCAGTTTTTAGTTCAGGCTAGGCATGATGATAGTCAGTTCTCGAGCATTCTTCATTGCTCGATCTTCAACCTAAGTTCTATTACAACTCAATCGGTCCTATACAAGGATTACAGTTTAGAACTCTAGAAACTGAAAAAACTAACTAAGATGACTTACATTCTTTGACCCACCAAAACATCAAAAGTAAGACAGGATTTCTTTAATAAGAATCCTAACGAGTAATGTCATAATTTTATTTTATTTTTTGGAAAAAACTGTGCATTAACATAAATTTTACTACCTTCGTCCCAATTTAATTGTCCCACTTTCCTTTCGTCTGTCTTAGCTCAATTGTCTCATTACTAAAAAAGGTAACTTTTTGACACTTAATAATAAAATGTTGATTTCACTCAACTTATTCTATACTCACTCCTTAGGTATTGTGCGGGGTCAACCTGGAACAATTAAGCCCACCAGACAAAAAGAGTATTTATTTAAATAATTTTATTGAATCTGGAATTCATAATTTATTAAATATAAATAATGCATTTAAACCACAAATAGTAATAAAGTGCGGATATAGCAAATGCTCTAGCCAACTCAGCTAAAACGGTGGAAAATCATAAAAGGAATTCATAAAATGAGTGTATATATAAGGAAACACAATAATTAAATTCGAGACAAACTAAGCAAAAGAAAAATAGTGAATACCAAAGCTATATAGGCGTAGCCCGCATTCAACGGTGCATGATCATAGCAATAATCACCACTCTCTCCGCACTTGCCGGAAAATCAAGAAAATGGACAACCTCTCCACCATGAGAACCGAAACGCGCCGCCCCACAGCCGCATGCAACCTCAGTGAAACCGTCTCCGACGATCTCTTCCGCCCGCAGGACTTCACCGACGTTTTCGGTGGGCCCCCTCGCACCATACTCTCCCACCAGTTGTCCGCCACGGGTTTATTCTACGATGACATTTTCTGGCAGACGGAGAAGGAGCCGCCGCCGCCGCTGACGCGGAGTGGCCGGAACTTGCCCCTGTTTATGATTCCCACTGTGAAGCAGATTGGCGATGGTCGTCGACAAAAGAGTAGCTTTTTCAGCGATATTTTCGGATGGGACTCTGAGAAATTGATGAGCTCGAAGTCGAGATCGAGATCGAAGACGAATTCGTCGTCGGCGCTGAGCTCAGAGGAGCTCAGCCCTCTCCGCCCTGCGATCTCCGATGATGTTTCCTTGCTAGCCTCGAAGCTGAGGTTCGTATACGTTGGAATTAAATAATGTTTAACTCTTTTTTATTTTTCAGTTTAATGCTTTCCTTTACTGAACGAATATTGTTGCTCTGCTATGATTTCATTAATTATAATTTTTATGAAATACGAAAAATGTTTCAATGAGTTGGTGTTACTGTAGCCAAAGTGTGATAAAATCTCGATCCATTTTTTTTTTCAGACCAATAAATGTGAAGAGGAGGTGGAATTCAGCAAGAATTGAACACGAGGATCACCATAAACAGCAAAAATGGCCATCGTTTCAGGATTCAAATTCTGAAAACGAGTTTCTCGAAAAATTATGGAGCCGACCTTTTCAATCTAGACAAAGAAACGAGATCGCCGAAAGCGCCAACCTCGAGCAAATGAGCTTCGAGGAATCCGATAATCATGTGCAGTATAACTCACCATCATCGGTTGTTTCATCGGACAGAAACCCAGAAACCTGCAACATCATGGAGGATGTTTTGAGGCAAGATGAAATGGAAGTAGATGATTTCGATGAAGAAGATGAATTGATGAGCTCGTACGTCATCGAGCTCGATTCTTGCAACAGGGAGACTACTTTTGAATCCAACGACGTGGATGAAGCAATTGCTTGGGCCAAAGAGAAGTTTCAAAAATATTGTTCTCAAGGTTAATTAAAAAAATGTTCTAGTTAATTAGTTTTAACCACCATGGTTCTGAGATCTCGGAACATTTCGATTGTGTTTTCTAATCTTGTTTGGAAAAATGCAGAAGGGCTAAACGAGCATCAGCTTTCTTCAGACGGGCCTACGGATGGTTCTGAATCAGTGGTACATTATTACTCTTCCTATGATGAATTTGAATTATTACAAAACCTCTGCCGTTTCTATCCCTATTCCATTTTTAAATTATTAATATTATTTTTTTTAATTTTAATTTATTATAGTTTGAATTAATTTTATAAGTTCAGTAGGGTTCATCCTATCCAATTAGAGTATATAATATTTTTTTGTAATTATTTTTCAGTTTTTAATTAAATTTAATTAATTTATAACAATAATTTGTGTTCTTATAAAATTCTAATTTTTGTTCATAAAAATCAATTAAAGTAGTATTGTATTATACTTGAATTTTATTATCATAAAAATATTAATTAAAATTAATAATCAAGATAATGGAACACCAAGTGTAATGTCATTGTGGAACTAATGATTGGATCCGGGTTTTGTAAATCTGACGAGATTCTCTATTTTAAAAATGATATTGTAGTTTCAGTTTCAACCACAATTGAAATTGTATAACAGTCTAACAAAATGAAAACCAAAACTTTTGTAAAGTTAAAAGCAGTGAAATATACGTAATCGTAATTCAATAGCTGCTGGATGCCAGGAACGGAGATAAGGTACTTCAAATTAAGTTTATATCTTATATATATTACAAGTAAACGCATTGATTCTTACAATTACGGCATCATAAATCTACACATGATAAGACCGAAAGATAGATAAAACGGGAAACAAAATTTCCATGGTCTCACAATTTGTTCCAACATCTTGACAGATGGAAGATGAAATGAGCATAATCGATGAAAAGATAAGGTGGTGGTTGATTGGCAAGGAATCCGACATTCGATTGCAATTATCTTCCCTGCATCATGTGAGACCACCTACATCATTCACCGTTTTTTTTAATGTCATGCAGTTAATAGTATTGTTGTAAAGTTGGCTTAAGCGTATCCTGAGTGCTAAACGACCCCAATCCAACTCGAAAATCATAAAATTGATTTCATTCAGTATTTTTGGACTCTTCAATGCCTAAGCGTGCTAGCCCATTTACTCGGCCTAGGTATCCGAGTTTATTTATTTTTTATTTAATAATATTTATATATTTAAATTATAAAAAAAATAAAAAAGCTAACCCATTCCATTAGGTATTGTCCAGACTCTGCCTGCACGCTAAGTTCTATCCAAACGCTCGATTATTCCTAACAGATTTTACAATTATAAATACTAGCTATAGTTTTTCTCATCAAGTTTATGCTTGATTCTTCAGATTCTATGGGCAGACAGCGGTTGGATCGCAATATCTCTTATGAACTTAATCGAGAGCTCGCACGTGAAAAAAGCGTATCAAAAGGCGATCTTGTGCCTGCATCCCGACAAGCTACAACAAAGAGGAGCTACACTCCAACAGAAACACATTGCAGAGAAGGCTTTTAATGCTCTTCAGGTGAGCTAAATATTCTCTTATGCAAAAAATATATTAAGTTATTATTTAATGAACAATCTAATTAATAATTTTATGCCATTGTGTTTAGGATGCTTGGACAAAGTTTATCTCTCTAGATATCTCATGCCGTTGAAGAAAAGAGTTATTGATGGTTTGAGAACATCAAGTACAGTTTCATCTTGTTCGAACTAAAATTAGTATTGTCAACGAGATCAGGAGTTTAAAGATTTCGAGCAATTACCATCACTTGTGTGACTTGACAAAGGTATGTCGAACAAACACAAGTTATAATGACAGCTCGAGATTTGAATTTTTAAACTTAAATTTGTGCAAAATATCTCTTGTAATATATAAGTCGTATAGTGCAAACGGAATGCACAATGGAATTTCTGGTGGTCAGTGTTGTGAGCACTGAAAATGTGTAAGATCACACATACGTGAAGAATGCATAATTGTATTAAATAACAACTTTGGTAGAATGGGAGGATGTCTACACTTTATAGTTAAGACTAGTATTTGTCAATTTGTTAACGAAGAGACGCGATGGTTCAGTCACGAGTCATGCTTTTTCATGTCATTCTGAATTGGTGCAAACTATTAATACAAATCAAAAAAATTTTGTGGAGTACTTTGAAAAATTAAATTAATTTATTAATTGGACTTACACATTCAATTGTGATATCTTCATCAGTTCTGCTACGATAGTTTTTCAATCTTTTGGGACGTATATGAAATTCGTCTAAAAGATGAATCGAATTAGAAATGCTGACTTTCCATTCATTCATTTTTCATTCACTTTTTTCGTTCAAATCAGTTCCACGTCGTGTCAATTCTTGTTTACTCTTGAGCTTTTTGGCCCATATACATCAATTGATTGTTATATCAATTGCATTTTTATTAACAATATTTTTCATGTTTATATAATATGCATACAGCTAGATTTAGAAATATTATTTGATATTAAAACCAATTTTAATGAATGAATTTTTTATAAATTTTTTAATCAATAGTGGCTGAATTTTGTTACATGCAAATTTAATAAACCACCTGCACCCAAATATTTTGCATTCGAGACTATAAATATTGATTGTGATATTGAGAAGGATTACACCCCAATTTTTATTATTACTTTTTTCCCCTCTAAATTCACCGTTTCTCGCTGTTACCGTCTTAATTTTGCAGTAGGAGGAAAACACCCTTCTACAAGCTCCCATATGTTTGACAAACACAAATACAAACACAAATCGTTTGGGATACACCTGTAAAGATATAATACACATTAAAATAAGTAAAGGAGAAAAATCATTGAAATGTATTTGGTATAGAGAAATGTGTTCAGGTGTCACAAATTTTAATTTGTGTAAAATATCAATAAATATCAATTATTAAATTGATAGTATCAACAATTGAGATTAAAATATTAATAATTGAAAAATTAAGCATGATTTCCATCTATGCTTAATTACTTCATAAATCATGCTTAAGCATGAAATCTTGAAAAATATTTTAATGAGTCAAACCATACATTGATGTTTGTATTAAATAGGAATGTGTAGAAAATTCATTGTTTCGATGAGTCAAATCATACATTTAGTCAGCAATTTGTGTATAGAACTAATTTAGGCTGAGTCTCGTAATTTGTAAGATTGCATACACATAATGAGTTTTAACTGATTAGGATTAGTCATCGTTCATCAATGAGAACACTGGACGAAACCATTGAGAAGTTAACTTATAGTTGATATGTGTGTGAAATGACCTCTTTATTGATGTATTATGGTGATTATTCATGCATATTTCACCCGCATATCATAGGTTTTTGTTATATTTGATGTGTTTTTGAGTTTGTTTGTGTTTGGGTTGTGTAGGTAAGTATTTGAGCATAAATCCACAAGTTTAGCCAACTATAATTTGGACTGATTTCGACCCAAATTTTGCACATGTTGAGAAGATTTGGACCCAGACCGTGCGTGGAGAGCTGATGGGGTAAAACAGAGAGCAAAAATTGACCCAACCTTGTTCTGATTCTGTCGAAATTCTGCCTATTCTGCCTCTGTAGGGTAGATTTTGACCGAAACCCATTCTAATCTTGGTCGAAATTTGCTCTACAGAGGCAAAATTTTGACTGAGATCTCTCTGTCTGGGATAAACCTGTGCAGGATTTTTTGGAAGCTGCTATGTTTTCGGCCATCTCGATCCAAATTTTCTTGTTCCGGGCGAAATCTTGGTGTTGCTACTTACTATAAAAAGGGGGAAATCGAATTGGTTAAAAACTTTTGGCACTTTTGAAATAGATCTAAGGGGAAAAGAGATGGTTATTCACTCCAAATCACTTCAAACAATTCAAAACAGCAAATCAAGGGATAATCAATGCATTATCCATCCCACGTAGATGCAAACTGTAGAGGAAATCGAAGATCCAACCACTAAGATCAACATTTGGGGAAAATACTCTTTTCTACCTTCTCTTATATTGGATTCCTATGCTCTTGTAATTAAATTAAGATCAATCAAAGGTATGAGTGGCTAAACAATTGTAGGATATTGGTTGAATGATGCTTTGAATCTATTGAGTAAATTGAATGTCTGTTTAGCTTCTTCTAGTCAATTGCAACATACTAGTGCCTTTTCTTTGTCAAGTAGTGTAGGCATTAACCAACTATTTGATTGTTTGGCATCGAGATTGCAGCCATTCCACGGCTTTTGATGTCGTGATTAGTATTATTGCATGCAAACCTTGAATCAATCCTTCTGCGGGGATAGTTAGTAGGTCCATAACTCACAAGCCTTTGGGAGTGAAATTGGAATTGATAGCCTAACAGCTTGAGAGTCTCGTTTCATCAACTTCTAATTCACCGGTACTAAGGGAATTAGAAATTATTGGGTGGATTGATTATTGTTCTCTCATTTGTGAATTCTATCAATTTGTGAGATTCAAACAAATTGTTTGTGAGTTTGTTTGGAAAAGCTAAGTGAATTGTTACTTTTACAATGGTGATTGAAGCATTTAGTTTCTTAGTGATTGTTAGTTAGTTAAGATTTACTTTCTTTGCCTAGATAAAACACTACTCAACGATAGAAGTTTCTTGGATACAAGTTCAACACAAAAGTAACTGATACTCTTAGTAGGCGAATTAACAAGAACTTTGATTGAAAAATTTTATTCTTGACTCGCTGGAGATTTGATTGATTTAGTTAGTTGAATTTTTAGCATATCAAGTTTTGGCACCGTTGTCGGGGACTTCAAGTAGTAGATTTATATATATATATATATATATATATATATATATATATATATATATATGTGAAATAGTATTGTTTGTAGTTCAAGTATTTGTGAAAATGTTTGTTAAGGTTGGTAATTGGAGTTCGTGGACTTTTTTAGGTTGTGCATGATTACGAGGTTCAAAGCTTGAGTGTTGGAAGAAAAACAAAGGAGACAAGGTGTTGAAGGAGTTGAGTGCAATATGGAAAACCAACGAGAAGACACGGAGAGAATGGATGAGATACAAAGACAATTAGAAGAGATGAGAGCATCACTTAATGAGAGGAATGAGCCTAGAAGGTCATTGCAAAACTTGTTCCGACCTCAAAGAGATCAAGCAACGGGGGTATTTCGGCTGGGAGTTAATACTACGCAGTTTGCAATCAAGCCTTAATTGGTTCAAATGATTCAAAATAACCAATATGGAGGAAATCCCACGGAGGACCTCAATGCTCACTTCTCCCGATTCTTGGAGGTCAAGGATACCATCAAAATCAACCAAGTGCCGCAGGATCATGTTAGAATAAGACTATTCTCATTTTCTCTTCGGGATGGAGCACGACATTGGTTTGAGGGGTTGGACAAGGATGCTGATCACACTGGAATATGTGAATTCAGCCTGACAAGAAATAAGGTGAGAGACAATGAGTAGTTGTCTTCAAACCAACAATTTTTCACTTTTCACTAGATATGATCGGTTACAAGTACATGAAAAGCTTCAAAACTGTGGTAATAAAGGAAGACATACAAAAAAGATAATAATCCATTACCTTTGCACTACTCCTTTTGCTTGTCTTGATCCTTGCCCTTCTCATTTTCTTGATTCAATGAATCTGCATCTTTTGGCTTCGAGGAAGTTGTAGCAGTCGTGGGAAGAGGACCAGCTTGCGCCCTAAGAGCTGCGGTTACTTCTGAGAAGTATTTGAAATCTTGTTCTCTGGAAGCTATTAGTGCTTCCAACTTCATTGTTATATCTTCATCCCGCTTCCTGCGCTCTTCTTCTTGCTTTCTGTATTCCTGATCTCGCCTTCTGTGTTCCTCTTCTCGCCTTCGATCTATCAATGTCAAACTGCAGCTTCAAGGTCTCATCCTTTCTCTCTTCCCCCTTTTTGACAATATCAAACATAATAGTCATACGCTGATCCATTCACTGATCAATCTCATGTGACAGAGCATTATAGGGTAGAAGGGTTGTTGCGACAGAAATAGGATCGGGAGACATTGTTCCTTCATGGGATTGACTTTGAGATGTAGCAGTGGAAAACTCAGGTGGAAGAGGGGCTCTGCTTGTTGTTGCTTCTTCCTCCTTGTCCTTTGCTACTACTGTTACTGCATCATATCTTGCCTTTGAAGCAGCGGCCTCTTCTTCTGCCTTTCGATGTTCCTCAACAACTGCTGCTGCTTTCTCTTGTTGCTTTAGTTCAGCAGCTGCTTCTGCTTCTTGTTAACAGTTTCTTCCTCTTGCTGTCTCTTGAACGCAGCTGCTACCTCTGCTTCTTGCTTTCGTTTTAGCTCGGCAGCTTCTTCCTCTTCTGCTTCTCGCTAATTACGTTCGGCTTCCTCATTTAGTTCCTTTATTCGTCTTTCTTCTTCTAGTGCTAGAAGGGCCTTTCTTTCAGAGTAAGCTTGCACAATTTGGTACCGACGAACGAATTTGATTTGCAAGAAACGTATAGCCAGTGCTCCCACAACTAGAATCTTCAATGCACGAGTAGCAGTGATGGTATAGGTTAAGATTTGAGATAATCGAATGGCTTGAGTTAAATCAGCCCTCTCTTCTCTCCTGAGTCTCTCTTCTTCCTCTTTCCGTAGTCTCTCCATTTCCCGTGCTTCTTCATCTTCAAGTTCTAAGAGTTCCAGTTGGATTTTATCGGTCTGTAAATTCAGCCATATCTGGATATTTTGTACCGTCACTAGCTTTGCATGATTCTCATTCATCCTGCGTCGAACATAGTCGAGGTGTGTTTCATCTGTTGTTCGTGCTGTAGTGGCTGAAAGATGCAATCTTTTCATAAGGAGTTCCGGTAATGTTTGTTGTTTGACATTTCGTTTAGCTGGTACATCTACAGTTTTCAGAACTCGCTCATCTTGTACAACTATGATCGGTTGAGGAGGTGGCTCTTGAATGGCAACAACTTCCACTTGCAGATTCTGATTAACAGTTTCTTCAACTGGTACTTCTGAAACTGTTCCCCATGTCTATGGGGCCATCTTAGTGATCTGTTTTGGTGACGAGGGTGATGGTTGTTGAACTTTTGAAGTTGTGCTCCCAGATGATGTTGAGGTAGTGAAAGGTTGTCGGGGAGGAGATTCTTTCTTTGAGTGAGACAGACTTTGAAGGTCCACAATAGGCACTGTCTTGTCCCCTGTATTTCCTTCACGACCTTCAACCAGATTGCTTTTCTTACTCCTCTCTCTTTCTTCCTCCAAAGTACTTGTAAATACTAACCGCCTTCTTCTCTTACATGCCGTTTGCGTCAAAACAGTTTCTTCTTGTACCAATTTCTTAGTAGCAGCTTGTGAGTTGCAATCTTTAATAACACTCACCTCCAAATCATCATTATCTTCTTGTTGATGTTCACGATTACCGCCTTTTACTGCTTTCCAATGAATCTTATCACTGTGAGGTAAGAAATTGGATGAGACTAGGCATTCACCTTATTCCCCAAGACTGATCAATTGCTCTATTAAGTAACTAATTTTTAATCCAAAACCAACTCCGAATTTGAATCTGTTGGTCTCCCGAATGGTCTCATTCTTTCTAGAATTTTCAAGAATACGCCCAAAATGAATTCAGACCAGTTTCCACCTGGACTATCATCCAAGACCATCATAACAACGTATTTAGGCTGACTAAGTTCTGAAAAGGATCCTGCACCGCAGTAAAGCATCCTAAGTGTTATCTCACTTAGAGTCTTGTAAAGCGGCCTCAATTCGGAAACTCTTATCGGTAAGTGGAATCTATCTTTATGATAGGGTTTCTTCCAGACATTCCAATGTCTCTCCTTTGCCCCATCATCATTCTTCAAGTAGCTGGCGACGTTTTCACCAGTTTTAGGTAGGCGGAAGAATTCAGCAATAGTATCAGTGACAAACACTCACTTTGTGCATTTTACTGATATAGATTAGCTCGCTTTTGACCTCAGATTGGATTGTTATGTGGTATTTTCATGCATTATCTTTATTCTTTAAGAAAATATTATGTTTGGTTTGGTTTGTGGTTATTTATGCAGATTTTATGAACAGTCGAGTTGTTTACGAGGTCTAACCAAGTACCCTGGGGCCAATCGATGCTAACTTGCATCGAGAAAAGATAGAAGTCAAAAATTACCGAAGGCCGCGCTGAATTCACGTTCGTGACAATATCGGCGACCCAAATGACACACTCGGTGATCGCCGAGTTTGTAGATGGGTCGCCGAAGTGGGAATTATATTTTTGTCCCATAGCACGAATTCGGTGACCCAAATGACACATTCGGCGATCGCCGATTTTGTGGATGGGTCGCCGAGTTTGAAGAAGTTTCACGTTGGGTTCGAAGCAAAATCGGCGACCAAGTGACAAAATCAGCGATCGCCGATCGGGTATGCGGGTCGCCGAGTTTGATGCGTTTTTGACGAATTCTGACGAATCTGAAGCCCAAAACAATATCTTTTCAAGATTTGAAGATCCCCAAGTATAAATAGCTGGGAGAACGCAGGGGAATAGAGAAAACTTGAAGAGCACTCCAGAAATTGAAGATCGAAGATCAGGGGTTTTTGATTTTCATGTTCTTCGTTTCTATGACTTTTTATTTCTCTATTTTCTTAGAACTTAGCATGATTGGCTAAGTCCTTTTTGGATTCTAGGGTTTTGAAACTTGATGAATTTCATTTAATTGTTTGTGATTCGATTTTCCTTTTCCATCTACGTTCTAATTTTATCTGAGCTTTTCATTAATTACGTGAGACTGGCCATCGATTGTGATTTGAATTAATAGCTTTTGAACCGAGAGGTCTAGGTTATCAATTTAGATGCATATAAATTGGATTTAATAGAACGATTGTCCGAGAGGAAATTGAACTGTTGAAGAGTTTTAAAAATCTAAGGTTTTATCAAGAGTAAAAGTCTTTTTGCACGTCCGAGAGGAGTCACTAGGTCTTTTATTTCCAAGTTATGGTTTAGAGTCCGAGAGGATCACCTGATAACATATTTGAGATTAACCCACGTTTTTGGAAATTAAAATTGGAATTGAATCGCATAAATAATTGTTTGATTGTTCTTCAATGTGGATTGCCCTGGAATCCTAATTTTCCTACATTTTCCTAAACTTAATAACTTCCAATTGTCTTTTAAATATTGTTTTTACATATTGCCTAGGATTAAAATACAAAACTTCTTTACCTAATTTGTCTAGATTGTAGTATGGTATCCATGTGTTAGTGCTTAGTTATACTTCGATCCTGCAATCTTCGAGATCGATAAATTATTACTTTCCGTCTGCAGTGGTCTGTACACTTGCAGAATAGCGTGTTGCGAAATGAGCTATCAAGTTTTTTGCGCCGTTGCCGGGGATTGCGCAGATTTATAATTAACACTAATTCCGATATTACGCTATTTACTCTAGATTTTAGTTTTACGTATTGTTATTTTATTTTCCAATTTCTTTTCTGTGTTGTTCACTGTGTGTTCTCCTGCAGGTAGTATATTCGAACTAGGTCAAAAGGTCCAACTCTTGAACCTATAGATCCGGAGATCGAGTCTACCTGTCGAAGGAACACTGCACGAAGAAAGTTAGCGTTTCCTATGGCTGACGATCAGGCGACACAGATTGCTGAGCTGCAGAGGCAGCTACAAGAGATGAATATGAGACTTCAGGAGCATCAAGCTCCAGAAGTACCACGACAGCCCACTATAGATGAGATGTACAAGCCAATGACTGATAGACATCGTAATGCGGACTTTGGAGTGAAGGTGAACACACCTAATTTTGAGCTAAAGACTGGTCTGATACACACTGCTCAACAGAACCAGTTTGGGGGATTTTCGTCTGAGGATCCTCATTTGCATGTCCAGAAATTTCTACTACTCTGTGACACAGTCAAGCAGAATCAGGTGCCAATCGACTACATCCGGCTCCACCTCTTCTCATTCACACTGCGCGACAGAGCTCTGTCATGGTATCTGTCATTGAACCGCAGTGAGATCTCATCCTGGGAGGAGCTCTGTAAACTATTCCTGATCTAGTTCTTTCCACCAAGCAAGACCATCCAACTACAGATGCAGATAGGCCAGTTCAGGCAGTTCTCGGGGGAAACTCTTTATGAGGCATGGGAGCATTTCAAGGAGTTGCTTTGCTCCTGCCCATGCCATGGATACACTGAAAGACAACAGGTTTGTTATTTCTATGCGGGACTTGATGAGGAGACTCAGAAGCATGTCAGAGCTTCAGCTGGTGGGTCCATTACTGCTAGACCTCCACATGAAGGACTACAGCTGCTGGAAACGATGGCAAAGAGTGAATTTAATTGGCCAGCAGACAGAAAGGAGCGCAGGATGATAGCAGGAGTCGATGATACTGGGGACCTAGCTGCTGAAATAAAACTGATGAGACAGGAGGTAGCTGCTTCTACGAAGTCTATGGAGATCCGCCTTGCCAAGTTGGAAAATAATCTGCCTCAGCAGGGATATGAGCAGGGAATGGAGTTGCAGATGGAGGATATAAATTATGTGAACTAGAGGAATTTCAACAACAACAGAGGATATCCAACGGGGAACATGACTTATCATCCTAACAACCGAAACCACCCAAATTTCTCCTATGGGAATCCAAACAATGCCTTGAAGCCTCCGTCTGGGTTTGTTGCAAATCAAGGGGTGGCAAATGAACCTAAGGAGCCGAGTATGAGAGAGCTCCTGACTCAGTTCATCTCAGCTTCCAATACCAAGACCACAAAAATGGAGGGAGAAATTTCTCAGCTACAGAATGGTATGGGAGAGATGGGGAAGCACATGAAACAGATGAACACTCAGATATCTCAGATTGCCAATGTTCTGGGAAATCAGCATACTCCTGGACAATTCCCTAGTAACACTATTATAAATCCCAAGGACCACTGCAACGCCATCACTACTCGCAGTGGGAAGGGATATGAGGGCCCATCTATGCCTGTCGACACGCCACCCGTGCAACCTGAAGTTGCACAGCCTGCTCCTGTTCTTCCTGCAGAAGAACAGACTCAAAAGAGCAAGGGTACTCGTCCTGAAGACAGTACCACACAGGCCGGCCCGATTGCTGTACCTTTTCCTCAGAGGTTTGCTAAGAAACAGAAGGAGGAAAGGTATAAACGATTTTTGGAGCACATGAAGAAAATCCACATCAATCTTCCCTTGATTGAGGTGGTACAGGAGATCCCTGGGTATATGAAGTTTCTGAAAGACATGGTTACCCAGAAGAAGCCCTTTGGCGCATTTGAGACGGTAAATCTCTTTGAGGAATGCAGCGCCATTATTCAGAAAAAGATGTCGGTTAAGAGATCAGATCTGGGATATTTCTCGATCACTTGTGTGATTGGTGGACAGAGTTTCGAGCAGGTCCTAAGTGACTCAGGGGCTAGCATCAATCTGATGCCCCTTTCAATTTTCAAGAAACTCCGGATCGGGAACATCAAACCGACCACCATCAGACTCCAGATGGCGGATCGTTCTGTGAACTACCCTAAAGGGGTGGTTGAGGATGTCTTAGTGAAAGTTGGGGAATTTATTTTCCCAACTGATTTTGTGGTCCTAGACATGGAAGAGGATCGCAACATTCCTCTGATTCTTGGGAGACCCTTCCTCCACACTACTGACGCCCTGATAGACATGAAGAAAGGAGAGCTGACATTGAGGGTGAATGACGATAAGATCACTTTCTCCATCTACAAAGCCATGGAGCGACATGACTCTGACGACTGCTTCAAGGAGTGCGACATGGTTCAGGTTTTGTATCCCTGTGATCCTTCATTTATCTCTACTGATTCTCTAGACTATGGGGTACAAAATTCTGTTTATTCTGGTGATGACCTGTATGATGCGTGTGATGAGTTGCTAGAATCTGTTCTAGCATTAGATGATGCAGGTGTAAAGAGCAAGGTGGAAAGCGCTCAATTTCTGAAGCTAAGGAGCGAGGAGGAAGAAGAGGAGGCTCGCAAGAAGGCGCTAAGACCGAAGGAGAAGAAAGAGCCACCTGTGCTGGAGCTGAAGCCTCTACCGGACCACCTGAGGTATGCATATTTGGGTGAAAACGACACGTATCCAGTAATCGTATCTGCTACCCTTTCTACTAGTCAGTTAGATAGATTAATGAGGGTATTGAGAGACCACCAATCTGCTATTGGGTGGTCATTATCTGACATCAAGGGTATTAGCCCTTCTATCTGTATGCACAGGATCTTACTTGAGGATGGATATAAGCCCAAGGTGCAACCGCAACGAAGGCTAAACCCAATTATGCACGAAGTGGTGCGGAAGGAGGTGCTGAAGCTTCTGGACGCTGGCATGATCTATGCCATTTCAGACAGTGAATGGGTGAGCCCCACCCAAGTGGTGGCCAAAAAGGGGGGAACGACTGTCATTAAGGACGAGAGTGGCCAGGAGATCGCTCATAGGCCTGTCACAGGCTGGAGAATGTGGATCGACTACAGAGCACTTAACAGTGCTACACGTAAGGACCACTTTCCCCTACCTTTTATTGATCAGATGCTGGATAGGTTAGCGGGGTATGAATTTTACTGTTTCTTAGATGGTTATTCTGGATATAACCAAATAGTGATAGCCCCTGAGGACCAGCATAAGTCTGCTTTCACATGTCCGTATGGTATATTTGCTTATAGACGCATGTCTTTTGGTTTATGTAATGCTCCTGCTACATTTCAAAGATGCATGATGTCTATTTTTAGTGGACTCGTAGAAAACATCATGGAAGTATTTATGGATGATTTTTCAGTGTTTGGTCATTCATTTGATAACTGTTTAGAAAACCTGACCACTGTCCTGAACCGCTGTCAAGAAACTAACCTTGTTTTAAATTGGAAAAAATGTCATTTCATGGTAAGAGAGGGTATTGTTCTTGGCCACAAAGTTTCTGCTGCAGGTTTGGAGGTAGATCGCGCCAAAATTGTGGCGATCTCGAAGCTGCCACCGCCCACCAATGAGAAGCCAGTAAGAAGTTTTTTGGGGCATGCAGGCTTCTACCGGAGGTTTATAAAGGAGTTTTCAAAAACTCTAAACCTCTTAGTGCTTTACTCATGAAAGATGCAAAATTTGTTTTTGATAAAAATTGTCTGCAGGCCTTCGAGAAACTGAAGTTGGCCCTGACAACCGCCCCAGTTCTCATTTCACCAGACTGGTCAGAGCCATTCGTCTTGATGTGCGATGCCAGTGATACAGCAGCTGGAGCTGCTCTGGGGCAGACAAGGAACAAAAATTTTCGAGTAATTCACTACGCCAGCAAAGACCTTGGATGAAGCTCAGGTGAACTACACCACTACTGAGAAAGAGCTACTGACTCTTCGCCTTCGACAAGTTCCGGGCATACCTCGTTGGGGCAAAGACGGTGGTGTACACGGATCATGCTGCGATTCGATATTTGTTCGCGAAGAAGGAGGCAAAGCCGAGGCTGATCTGGTGGATCCTGCTGCTGCAGGAATTCAACATGGAAATTAAATACCAGAAGGGCTGTGAGAATGTGGTAGCAGACCACCTTTCAAGACTGGAGAATCCGGTGGAGGGAGATGACCCGAAGATCCGGATCACTGAGGTGTTTCCAGATGAGCAGCTGCTTGTTGTGGAGGAGATAGATCCATGGTATATGGATCTTGTGAACTTTTTGGTTGCAGGTGTCTTACCGCTTGATCTGACTTCTCATCAGAAGAGGAAATTCTTGCATGACTGCAAGTTTTATTACTGGGACGAGCCATTCCTCTACCGCTGATGTGCTGATATGATGATTCGGCGATGCATCGGGGTACAGGAGCGGGAAAAGATAATGGGGGACTGCCATTTATCCCCTTACGGAGGCCACTGTGCGGCAAATAGGACAGCCGTAAAAATCCTCACCAGTGGATTTTACTGGCCTACTATTTATCGCGACTGTCAGAGATTCGTGGCCAGCTGCGATAGGTGTCAGAGGATGGGGGGCATCTCGAAGAAGGATGAGATGCCACAGAAGTTCATGTTGGAAATAGAGCCGTTTGATGTGTGGGGTATTGATTTCATGGGACCATTCCCTAAGTCCCATGGATATCAGTACATCCTGTTAGCTGTGGATTATGTGACCCGATGGGTAGAGGCTATCCCCACTGTGACTAGCGATTCCAAGGTGGTGCTGAGGTTCCTGCAGAAAAACATTCTGACTCGTTTTGGAGCACCGCGCGCACTACTGAGTGATGGGGGGTCACATTTCAAAAACAGATGGCTGGGGAGTTTACTTGCAAAATATGGAGTTCAGCATAAGGTCACATCTCCATATCACCCCCAGGCCAACAGGCAAGCTGAATTGGCGAACCGGGAAATAAAGCAGATCCTAGAAAAATCTGTGGTTTCTAGGAAAGACTGGGCCAATCGTCTGGATGATGCTCTTTGGGCCTACAGGACTGCATTCAAGACCCCAATTGGTATGTCGCCTTACCAATTGGTGTTTGGAAAGTCATGCCACCTACCAGTGGAATTGGAGCACAAGGCGTATTGGGCGGTGAAAAGGATCAATTGGGATTTGAAGACTGCATCTGAGCAGCGATGCCTACAATTGACTGAGTTAGAGGAGTTCCGGGCTGAGGCATATGAGAGCTCCAGACTGTACAAGGAGCGCGCCAAGAGGTTCCACGACCGGCGTATTTGCAGCCGCATTTTAAATCTGGGGGATCAGGTCCTTGTTTTTAACTCTAGACTTCGACTATTTCCTGGTAAACTTAAGTCTAGATGGTCTGGTCCTTATATCATTGAAAAAGTTAACTCTAATGGCACACTAGACTTGGTAGGATCTGATGGCACACACTTCACCGTCAATGGTCATAGAGTGAAAACTTATCTGCAATCTGAGTCCGTGTCTATGATATCTGCAGAAACAGTAGCAAATAAATTTGTAAAACCCTAAGGTTGTCGAACCCACAGGGATAGTGCTACGAAGGGATTCATGTACTAGAGATGGTTTTCAGAACTCTTGTTTGGGTAAATCAATTTAAAAAGGTTTTGGGTTTTCAAAACAAGGAAATTAAAGAGATAAAAACAAATATTAAAAAAGCACAGATTCCAGGGAAATCTACCAAACTGATCAACATGCAAGAAACAAATATTCAAACCCATAAAAGATAATTTTGGTGGAAAATCTGTTAATGTGGAATTAATTCCTTGGTCGGGCAATTAAATCCTAAATTACTAACTAGTGGTTATCTCCTCTCGGTCTCAAACACACAAAGTTAATCAATTTCATAAAAATCCAGATCAATCCTACATTTGAAATCTTCTTGGTCGGACAGATAATCAAAAGTATTAAACCCTAACTTCCTGTTACTAACCTTCACCTCTCGGTCCTTCGATTAATTAACTGAAACCTATTCCAATTTTCATCTCTCGATCCTTCAATTGAAAATAGATTTGAAATAAAAACATAGGATTTAAACCAATAAAAGGGTTTGAACAATTGAATCAAAACATGTATCACAGAAGGAGAAACCCTAGAACCTGTTTAGGGTTCTAGCCTAACATATTAAAAGTAAACATTGCAGGGAAAAGTAAAGATTGCATTAAAAAGTAAAGGTTCAACAAATAAAAGTAAAGAGGAATTCTAAAGAAAACAGAAAATTAAAGTAAAACTGTAAAGGGGGAAAAGAAATAAAAACTAAAGAGGCTCCCTAATTCTGAGCTAATTATGAGTTTATATAGAAGTAGGGTTGAGGCCTTGGATGGATATCTTCAAAAGGTATGATTGATTGCTTCCATATTGATGTATATCTTGTTCCCCAAGCAATTCTCGCCCAAAATATGTGAAAATCTCGCCAAATCTCGCCATTCATGTCTATCTTGGCCAAGATGGCTCTTGCCCCGGCCGAGATGAAAAATGCGGCCCGGCCGAGATGGATTTCGTTTCGGCCGAAACAGAGACGTTTCGCCACTTCCGACCCTTCTGCGCAGTCTCACGGTTTTGGCCATAACTTTTGCATCCGAACTCCGATTGATCCGATTCCAGTTGCGTTGGAAAGCTAACTCAAA
>JAPKLW010000838.1:184640-241922 GCA_026898455.1 Plectranthus barbatus
AGAAAGGAAAAACAAAGCGATAAGTGAGTAGAAAAACGAGCTTATCAGTCTACTGTTTCTGAACTTTATCTATCTGACTCATAAAGTGTTTCTGAGTTGTCTAGCTACAGACAGTAAATAAAGCGCTTGTTGGGAGGCAACCCAACCTATCTCTTGTTTCGTATACAGTTTTGGTCATTTTTGAAGTCAATATCTCTTTTATTTGGTTTATTATACTGTTGTTTTGAGTTGGTTCACTCCATTTTCCATAGTTTACGTTCACTTTTGGTTGTTGAAGTTAATGGTTGCAGATGAGGAGTTCGGAACGCGAGGAATCGCCGAAAGCAACAAAAACAACGACCCATATACACCTTCGGCGATCGCCGATCATGAATCTTGGGTCGCCGAGTTCGTCGTCAAATTCATACAGGTTCGAAGCAATTTCGGCGATCCAAAAATGATTTCGGCGATCGCCGATTTCGTTGGTTTGGTTGCCGAAATTGCATTGTTTTTTTTTTTGCTTCGGCACATAATCGACGACCCATTTACATTTTCGGCGATCGCCGAAAATGTAAATGGGTCGCCGAATCCACTTTTCCCAGAAAATGTTTAGGCACAATTTCGGCGACCCGACTACAAATTGGGCGATCGCCGAACGGGTCTTGGGTCGCCGAAATTGTAAATACGGGCGAAATAGAAATCTGAAACCCCTCCATCTCCCTCACTTTTCAATCTATTCCCTCTACACACGAAAAACCCACATCTTGTCTCTAAAAATCCGACCCCCTCACTCTAAATTGCCTCAAATCCTTCCACACATTGCATTCCCATCATACTTCGGAGGTTTCTAGCCGATTACTTTTCCAAATTTCATCCAAAAACATCAAAATCCCCGAATCCTAGGGTTTAAGTTTATTTTCAATTTTCACTTCAAATTCAAGGTACTCTTCGTACTCCTTATGTTTATTTCAATTTTGTACGCATATTTCATCGTTTAGTTGGTAATGTAGGTTGAATATTGGATTATTTGCTTTACACTCTCGTTTTCATTTAGTAATTCAAATTTAGATAGCATGTTTACGCATATTTATGATTTTGTTGCATTGTTTTAGTAATTTTAGGGATTGATCTTTGATTTGGGGGTGTTTGTATTGGGGATTTTGATTTGTGTTAAGCTAGGGCTTTGAATTGCATTGGCATATCTGATTGAGTAAGGGGAATGAGTGATGATATTGGAGTTATTGATAAACACTGAGAATGTGGTGTGATTATGCATACATATATTTAGTTAGACTATAGAGATTTTGCTTTTATTGTAAGTTTAGTTTATTTTGAATGTTTACCTTTCATTGTTGCTGGTTTCTGACTATTGGTTTTGTTTAGCAGAATTGAAATGGCACCTCGACGCCGCATCGAGTCCACAAGGCCGGAAATATATGGAATTCAACTCCGGGGACTGGAACTTCATGAGAAATTCAAGGCCCTGGTGGAGAGAGGGGTTGTCGCAACCCGGTATGCAGATCTGGATGCTCTGCAGCCACTGGGACTACTGGATAATGTCAGGGAGCTCTTCTCCAATATTGGTTGGGGGCCCATTCTGGATCTCGAGGCCCCCCACCTACAAGCGCTTCACCCTGGAGATCATGACCACTTTCGAGCTCACCACCACTGGCCGGAATATACCGGAGGGAGCCACATTTCGGGCGATGAATGAAGACCGGACTCTTACATCCAAACAGATTAACCGGGCACTTGGTGTGCCCAATGCTGGTGTCTATACTAGGCCGCGAGGATTCGACGCGAAAGTTTTCTGGCCCACTATCTGTGCTGCCGACAGCCCGACCTGGGAGTCTGGTAAATGCAAGGCCTCAATAAACCGGAACCCTGTATTTCGGGTTATTCAGCGGATTCTGGCACACACTCTTTTTGTCAGAAAGGACAACAGCTCCATGAGGGATGTGGAGCTAATGGTGATCTTTTGTATGCTTCATCAGCAGTCTCTGAACTTTGCCCAGCTCTTTCTATTACAGTCCAGCCGGGCATCCTCCGCCAGCCGAGGGCCGATATGTATCGGAGGGCTCTGGACCCATCTTCTGATTTCAATGGGTATTGACGTTGAGGAACAGCAGGCAGAGCCACTGACTAGGCTCAGTTTGAAGAAGTTGGTAGCCCTCCGCTTCATCCGGACTGCTCACCCACCTTATCTGTTTTATCAGCATACACCGCCCCACTTCCCACTGCCAAATCCCGAGCTCACTAATGTAGGGATTCAGCGCTACCGCAACAACTGGCAGTTGGATACTTTGGCCCACGGGGAGGCGATTCAGGCCGCAGCGGCTGAGCGAGAGAGGAATCCCAGATTTCACGCTGAGGATGAGGACGCCCATGGGGAACAGGAAGCCAATGAGGACGACCATGATGAGGACGCCGGTGGCACTGAACATGACACAGACCGGGAGCAGCCCGATGACCGGTCACGCCGCCTTGAGCTAGGAGGAACCTCCCGGGGGACCCAGAGGGACACCTCCACTTTCTACGAGCGTCGCACACACCGTGTGGTGTTTGAAGAGCGCCTGAGCCATTTGGAGCAACAATGGGGGGAGTGGAACGCCCAGCTTCAGGCTATTTCTGCGGCACAGGCCACATACACCTCTGAGCGCCGTTCTTTTAAGGCGGAGCAGCGGCAGGAGTGGACAGCTCGACGATCCTTCGAGGATCAGCAGAGAGAGCAGTGGTCGGCGCAGCAGCGTCACTTTGACCGGCAACAGGAGGAGTGGGCGGCACAGCAGCGCCACTTTGACCAAGAGCGGGAACAATGGCGATGACAGCAAGAAGCTGAGGAGCAGATGCGCCAGTTCATGGCCCGTTTCCCGCAGTACTGGTCGCCACCACAGTGAGGTTTCCACACATCTCCGTGATCTTTTCCCACAAACTTATTCTATCCTGTGTATTGAATAAGTTTGGGGGGATGTGATCGGTCGATGTGTGTCTTTTCTCTTCCTTACTTCCTCATGTAATTCTAACTGCTCTACTCTGCCCCTATTTGTATTTAACTGCACTTGAACTTGATTGACTAGTTGGAACTAGAACTTTGTTATTCAATTCGTATCATTTACTTTCCTGTTATTTACTTTTGTTAATTGTTGTTGGGCCTGTAATCGGGAATGTTGATATTGGAAGGGAATGTAATGACTGGGTTGTTTTATCTGCATTATTGATCAAGTTTATGATGACAATGTTTTCCTTCTCGTGAGACTTATACTGATAACTTGTACATAAATTGGTAAGGTGTGGACTGTTGCGAAATTAATTTTGGCCTTTAAGATATGCTTATAGCCTGTGAGAATTGAGCCTGTGTTTGTTTCACCGAAAGTATGTCGCTGTACACTTAATCTCTAGAACTTGCTCTGGTTTCTTTCTCAAAACTGCATAGGAGAGTGTCAAGGATTTAGAAATGATCTTAGGCCATCGTTTCATAGCCACAATGAACCCAAACACTAACCCGATACATACTCCTTTGTTAGCCCAGTTGAGCCTGAATACTTTTTTTTCTTAACCCGGATGATAGGAGGTGTGGATGGAAATGTAAGGGTACCTGATGATGTTAGGTGGTGAAAAATATAGTCTCTCTATTTCAGTAACTAGTCTAAACACTTTTGGGATGGATAAGTATAGTAGTACTGGTTGGGAATATGAGTACAAAAGAGTTTGTCAATATGTGGTCAAATAAAGTGCATAATAAGTGCACAAGTGTTTCTGAATAAGTTAGTGTAGTATATGTCCAAGAGAATTTTGTAGTGGACACAAAAAAAAAATCGAGTAAATGCACAGAGTGTGCATATTGTGTCTGTTGAATTAGTAATGCACAAGAGTTGTGTATATGATTTCGTTTTTGAGTCTGAATCCTAATGAATTACATTTGTAGGATGCATCTTGTTTCAGTTCAATTATGGTTATTGTTTGAGTCAGTCAGTCCATAAATATGGTATGTGATGAGGAGTACTTGAGTGAATGGAGTTATAAAGTTGTACTTGTTCAGTCACTTAGCCAAATTTTCCATACCCTTCACCAATGTGCCTACATTAAAACCCAAAATAAAGACCTTTTTTATCTTTGTTCTAGCACTCCCAAGGTCAGTGGAGAGTTTAGACGATGAGCAAGCCTATGGTAGGAGAGTTGTACAGTTGACAATTTGAGAGTATACACTAGCCTTTCTTACTATGTGAGCGAATTTTGAGTGATACACTACCATGTGAGAAGCAGACTTTTAGAGGTCGGGATTGAGATTGTTTGTTTGCACTAAACTGATGAGTGATGCAGTGTTGGTGTGGGAATCACAACCCCACTTTGTGTCTGAAATAGCTAATGATCAATTAAGGCACCCCTCGTGTTCATCTTGTTCTTTTACTTGTTTTTCTTCATTGTTCGAGGGCGAACAATAGTTTAAGTTTGGGGGGTTGATAAACACTCACTTTGTGCATTTTACTGATATAGATTAGCTCGCTTTTGACCTCAGATTGGATTGTTATGTGGTTTTTTCATGCATTATCTTTATTCTTTAAGAAAATATTACGTTTGGTTTGGTTTGTGGTTATTTATGCAGATTTTATGCACAGTCGAGTTGTTTACGAGGTCTAACCAAGTACCCTGGGGCCAATCGATGCTAACTTGCATCGGGAAAAGGAAGAAGTCAAAAATTATCGAAGGCCATGCCGAATTCACGTTCGTGACAATATCGGCGACCCAAATGACACACTCGGCGATCGCCGAGTTTGTAGATGGGTCGCCGAAGTGGGAATTATATTTTTGTCCCACGACACGAACTCGGTGACCCAAATGACACATTCGGCGATCGCCGATTTTGTGGATGGGTCGCTGAGTTTGAAGAAGTTTCACGTTGGGTTCGAAGCAAAATCGGCGACCAAGTGACGAAATCGGCGATCACCGATCGGGTATGCGGGTCGCCAAGTTTGATGCGTTTTTGACAAATTCTGACGAATCTGAAGCCCAAAACCATATATTTTCAAGATTTGAAGATCCCTAAGTATAAATAGGACTTCCCAGGACCAAAAAAAGGTTCCTTCACATTATTTTTAAGGTAGAAAAAGCTGGGAGAACGCAGGGGAATAGAGAAAACTTGAAAAGCACTCCAGAAATTGAAGATCGAAGATCAGGAGTTTTTGATTTTCATGTTCTTCATTTCTATGACTTTTTATTTCTCTATTTTCATATAACTTAGCATGATTGGCAAAGTCCTTTGTGGATTCTAGGGTTTTGAAACTTGATGAATTTCATTTAATTGTTTATGTGATTCGATTTTCCTTTTCCATCTACGTTCTAATTTTATCTGAGCTTTTCATTAATTACGTGAGACTAGCCATCGATTGTGATTTGAATTAATAGCTTTTGAACCGAGAGGTCTAGGTTATCAATTTAGATGCATATAAATTGGATTTAATAGAATGATTGTCCGAGAGGAAATTGAACTGTTGAAGAGTTTTAAAAATCTAAGGTTTTATCAAGAGTAAAAGTCTTTTTGCACGTCCGAGAGGAGTCACTAGGTCTTTTATTTCCATGTTATGGTTTAGAGTCCGAGAGGATCACCTGATAACATATTTGAGATTAACTCACATTTTTGGAAATTAAAATTGGAATTGAATCGAATAAATAATTGTTTGATTGTTCTTCAATGTGGATTGCCCTGGAATCCTAATTTTCCTACATTTTCCTAAACTTAATAACTTTCAATTGTCTTTTAAATATTGTTTTTACATATTGCCTAGGATTAAAATACAAAACTTCTTTACCGATTTGTCTAGATAGTAGTATGGTATCCATGTGTTAGTGCTTAGTTATACTTCGATCCTGCAATCTTCGAGATCGATAAATTATTACTTGCCCTCTGCAGTGGTCTGTACACTTGCAGAATAGCGCGTTGCGAAACGAGCTATCAATCAGCACTTATGACCATAGGAATCTTGTTGACCTTGGTTTTGAAGGATTTTCCACTTCTGTCAACAATAGCATGCTCGTAGAATTCGGCAACGCGGTGAGGTTTGAATTTATGAGGGCGTAAGTTTAAAAACTGTACTAGCTTCTCTTTGTGCAGCTTGTCATAAAGTCTCTCATCTGAGCACAAGTAATCAAGTTCTTTCAGAATTAAAATCTTTTCCTTAAAGACTTGACTTACTCGGATGGTTTTGTTGGAGAGATCGACATCATCGACTTATCATTCGATAGGCGCTTTAGTTCCTTATGAGTGCTTCCTTGAGTAGTAGCGTTTTTCTTTGACCTCCTTAATGCGCTCGAACCTTTGCCAGATGAAATCTTTCTCTTGCCCATGATTTTTGAGGACAATGTGGGTGGAATGAAAGTTTAGGATGAAGAGCAACACGGATTTGAGAAGAGGCGATTGCCGAAATCAGTTTAGGGTGATGATTGATCACGGGGGGGGGGGGGGGTGTTTAATAGAGGTTTTGACACAGTTAGATCCACGATTGAGATGAACTTTCACTTTATGGGATCTTCAGCTATGATGAAGGCTGATGCAGAAATGTATGTTCCTATTCTGTCGTAGCATATGCGTAGCGCGTGATCGTGGCTACATTTCTCCGCCTAATACGCCATAACATTACTTCCTTTGAAAGTATTCATCCAGCTAACTACATAAAAAATTCTCATCTTCCTCTAGAGGAGAGGGACAGTTTTCCTTCGATCTTTTATTTTGGAAAACTATTGTGACAGTTTTCAACTGTCAAGCAGGAAGTCTAGTTAAATCATCAGAACTATTATGACAATTTCGGGATATCATGATTCCACGCATCCTCAAACAAAATTTTGAGGGACCGTAGTCTTGAATCATGACTTTATCACTGATCTCTGCACTCTTCAGCATTAAGTCTGCTCATCCACGTGTCCATAAGCGGTTGATCCATGTGAGTATCAAATAATTAATACTGACGTCTCAGATCATTAACTTGTTCGTGAATCATCGTATCAACATTTATGAACCGTCTCTTGTCTTGTACTGTGGTAGATGATGGTGTCTATAAATGCCTTCTTCTTGCGAATATGAGAATGCACTCAACCCATCTTTTCATACAATCCTTGAAATAATCTCTTTCTTCAAGGAAATGGCAATTCCTGCTCAAATTGAGATAATGAGGGCTAAAATCCTGAACCCGACTGGGTAGGTGGTGGAGTACTGGGAGACTCCATTCATCCATAACTCTGTCATGAGCGATCTGAGGGCTAATTAGTTTGATTCCTTTGTAACTCGATAGCCTTATAAATTTCATGACAATGCTAAAGGTTATTGCCGACAAGTGCTATGTGGCAGAGGGTCATGAGATTCATGCCAACCTTCATGAGCAGGAGATATGCTGGTCGCTGAAGTCTTTCTCTCTTAGTTTTGGATTGCCTTATGGTATGATGCCTTTGATGGAGTATCAAAAAGATGAGACAGCCTCGGAGTGGTACGCATGGCAGAATTGGAGAGAAACTCCCGTAGATTTCCATCCAACAGTTTCTTTGAGTCTCCTGTCACCTAGATATCGAGTGATATTTGATATTATCAATCAAAAAATTGTTCGAAATCCTTCATGGGTTACGGACTTCTCCCCGCCGGTGTGGAAAGCGATGATGGCCTTTGTTGACAAAGCTGAAGTTGACTGGCCTTCCTTTGTCTATGATCGAGTGAGAAATGCCGTTGAAAATCTACCTGCTCTCTCTGTTCCATATGGAATGCCCCTGAGTTGGCTTATTGAGCATCAGTTTCCAGAGTACACTCGAGGTGGCTGGTCCAACATCTTAGATTCAGATTTCTATCTGCCACGGTGTTTTCCTATCGGCTGATCTCCTCTGCCTTCTGTTGAATCATTTTTACTACATTTTAATGGTTGTAGACTTGGGGTGAACTGTCCCCCTTTTTGAGATTTCAGTGAATGTAACATGTACTTCTTATCATTTAATGAAATCTTATTTCCTTATCAATCATTCGGAGTCACAGTTTCTACCAGAAGAGAAACTTTCTGAACTATACTCGTACTTCTCTTCTTGGGCATCACATTTTTCCTATGATCCTTGGAGTATCCTGCATCCTTTGTGAATCTCTTCCTTAGGATATGACGTTTAGTTTGAAATTCGTACACCTATGATCTAACTCTTTGCAGACTCTGACCCCTTTAGACTTCAGACCTATTTGCCACACATTTCGTCATGGTTTGCTGCCCGTAGGTATGGAGCATTAAATGTTTGCCTATCAATGTTGGATATCGGGTCATGATAAGTCGTATCATTAAGATCCTTGATATCCTCCTCGAACATTGCAAAAGATCATCCATAAATAATCTTCATTAGCATCCTTGAAGATTTACTCATTTAATATCCTTTCACTGAGCATAGACTAGAAAACTCTTTAAGGAAGATATGACATCTCTTTCTCCTCCCTCTCCTTCATCTTACATGATACCAAACGTCGTGGAAGAGATTGGGAATATCTCCATTCGAAGAAACAAAATACTTGTTAGAATAGGAATTCAAGCATATCATTGGAGAGCTCCATGTATAGATCAATGGTTGATGAGCCTTCTAAGAGCTAGTGGGTTGGCCAGATTTGTAACTATCAAGCCTCACTGCTTCCACAAAGAGTTGCTCAGGATGTTTGCATACTACTCCACGGTTACTGAAGATGAGATTTTCTGTAATCTCAATGGAAGGGAGTTCCACTGGACTGCAGATCATTTTGCAGCAGAGTTTGGACTATTTTGCCATGGTAGAAGAATGCCTGTCATGTCTTATCGAAACGAAGTGACAGCACCAGAGTGGTCCATATGGCCGAAATGGAGAAAGGGAACATATGTTTCCATCCGACTGCTCCAAGTGAATACCTCAGGCCTAACTGCAAGTTGTCCTTCGATGTAATTAGCCAGATGGTTGTCTGCAATCCTCCTCAAGAGACTAACTTCACGTCACCTGTTTGGAAGGCGATGATGGCATTTGAACAACAAGGGGAGGTTGACTGGGCGGGGTTCATCTTTGATCGTCTGAAGATGGCCCTTCAAAATCTGTCAGAGGTTACTGTCCCTTATGGCATGCAGTTGAGCTGGGTCCTGGAGATGAGTATTCTTTATCTCAAGGATGGTCCTTCAAGTCTGGTTGGAACTGATTACTACCCTTCTCGTCCGATCAACTGGGCACTTATCCCTTGATAGGTGGACAATCTTATCAGTTAATGTAATAGTTTCTTTTATATTAGTTGTCAAACTGTAAGGATGCCTTGTCTCCTTGTATCTATCTCAATGAGTGAGCTCTTATTTTCCTTTTGATTATTTACAAACTGTGACTGACTTAATTAATGACTTTAACACATTCAGTTTGACAGTTTTGTAACAATCAATCATCATCTCCTTCTCTTGAGATTCCATCAAACTCTAAAAGACTTAGTTTGATGCATAGCTTTTTGAAACGAGCCTCAGGTAGCGGTTTGGTAAAGATGTCCACTAACTGGTCTTCAGTTCGAATATATTCCACTGAGACATCTTCCTTCTCAACATGATCTCGAATGAAATGTTGACGAATATCAATGTACTTCATCCTAGAGTGTAGAACTGGATTCTTCGAAATTGAAACTGCGTTGATGCTATCACAGTAGATAGGAACACATCCTGTATCTATTCCATGATCCTTAAGTTGTTACTTTATCCAAAGCACTTGAGCATAACAGCTGGTTGCTGCTACAAACTCTGCCTCTGTGGTCGATGTAGCCACGGAATGATGTTTCTTACTGAACCAGCTGATCAGTTTATGTCTTAAAAACTGACAGGTTCCACTTGTGCTCTTTCTATCAATTCTGCAGCCTCCGAAATCTGAATCAGAGAATACATTTAACATGATTCCATCAGTTTTGGGATACCAGATACCTAGAGACTCTGTACTCTTAAGGTATCTCACAACTCTCTTTGCCGCATCCATGTGGGACTTCTTAGGATTCACTTGGAATTTTGCACATACTCCCACGGTATAAGATATATCAGGTCAACTGAAAGTTAGATACAATAGAGACCCAATTATTCCTCTATAAGCTGTTGGGTTGATAGGTTCTCCTTCTTCATCGAGAGTGACCTGAGAACTGGTGCTCATAGGAATCCTTAGTGACTTTGTCTTCTCTGGACAAAATTTGTTGATTAGGTCTTGAGTGTACTTCTTCTGACTTATGAAGATCCCTTCGTCCGATTGATCAACTTGCAAACCAAGAAAGTATGTTATCTTGCCCATCATACTCATCTGAAATTTATTCGGCATCAGCTGGGCAAACTTCTCACATAACATGGTATTTTTGCTTCCAAAGATGATGTCGTCTGCATAGATCTGAACAAGTAGGATGTCCTCTCCATCCTTTATCTTGAATAGTGTTCGATCTATATCACCCTTTTAAAATCCACTTTTGAGCACAAACTGTGAGAGAGTTTCATACCATGCTCCAAGTGCTTGCTTTAATCCATATAAAGCTTTTATAAGCTTGTAGACTTGATTTCCTTGCTCGAAACCTGGGGGTTGTTCGACGTAGACTTCTTCCTTTAATATGCCGTTGAGGAAGGCACTCTTCACATCCATCTGAAAGAACTGTGAAGTTGTGGTAGGCTGCATATGCCAGGAATAACCGAATAGCTTCCAGTCTGGCGACTGGCGCAAATGTTTCATCAAAGTCTATCCCTTCACATTGTGCGTATCCCTTTGCAATCAGTCTTGCCTTATTTCAAACAATCGTACCGGTCTCATCTCTTTTATTCTTGAAGCCCACTTGGTACCAATCACAGACTGATGTGTAGGTCGATCCACCAGATACCACACATTGTTGCGAGTCAACTCATTTAGTTCTTCCTGCATCGCATTTATCTAGTCTGTAGATTAAAGAGCTTCTGTGATCTTCACTGGTTCGATCTGAGATAAGAAGCAAGACATCACTGTTGTGCCTTGTTTGGTTTGAACTGGATTTCCGATGTCATCTAAGATGGCTTCTTTGGGATGATCTCTTAGCCAATTAGGCTTTTTCACTGGTACGGCTTTAGCACGAGCAACTAGGTTCTCAGAAGCTTCAGAATGTTCCTCTTGAGATGGTTCACTTCTAGATTCTGGAACTGTTTCTTCTTCTTCTTCAGAAACTCCTTCATCTCCTTGTCCTGGACCTGCATTCTGATCAGCATTTGGACTCTGAATGACAGTCGGCTCGCCAGCTGATTCGGCTTCCTTAGCATCCTCTAGGTTGACTTCCTTTTTATCAGCTTGCTCTGCTTCCAAGACCGCTCTCTGTGCTTCAGGGGGCTTCTTTCACCTGATTCATCAATGTTTATAGTCTTTAAGGCCTCAACGATGACATTTGCATCATCGGCCTTATTGGCTGCTTTGGGTTCAGCCGAGGCAACTGGGGTCTCAGGGATATCATTCATAGACCTAGTCAGAGGAACTGTTTGGTTATGATCAAGATCACTCTTAGGTTCTTCATTGACATCCTTGATCTCATGATTCCCTAGACTAAGTTCTTGAAGTGTCCTGCGCACTAAAGTAGCTTCATAAAAACAATATAACATATTATTTCCACAAGTTGCGTTGTCTTGTTGAATACCCTATATACCTTATATGAAGGATGTCCATACCCAAAGAACACACCTTCATCAGCCTTTGGGTTAAAGGTATTCAACTTAAACTTCCCATTATTGTGAATATAACATGGAGAACCGAAAGCACGAAGATGAGCTATAGAAGGCTTACAACCATTGTAGATCTCGTAGGGAGTCTTGTGCAGCCGCGTGTTGAATGCACTTCTATTCTGTGTGTAGCAGGCTGTCATCAAGACTTCTCCCCATAATCCTTTTCCAAGGTTGGTATCGGCCATCATGGTTCTCACTGCTTCTTTGAGTGTTCTGTTTCTTCGCTCAACAAGACCATTTTGTTGAGGGGTTCTTTGGGCAGACTTCTCATGACCAATTCCAATTTAAGCACAGAAGTCCATAATTGGTCCATTGCAAAATTCTATCCAATTGTCTGATCTTATCCTCTTAACTTCAACTCATTTGTCATTCTGAAGACGTGTGATCAGTTTTGGTAGTTGAACTTTGACTTCATCCTTGGATTTGAGCAGCAGCACCCATGTGTACTTCAAGTAGTCATCCACAACCACTAATGTATATCTTCTTTTTCCAATTGTGGGTGGGGTAACTGGACCAAACAGATCCACGTGGAGCAGTTCCAAGATCCTTTCAGTGCATGCTGTAACTGGTCTGTTCTTGAAGAAGTCTTTCGTCTATTTTCCGAGCTGGCAAGATTTACACACTCCTTCTTTCTGGAACTTCTTCTTTGGCAGTCTTTCAACTAGATTATGCTTCGCCAGATGTCGGATTGAGTTGAAGTTCAAATGGCTTAGTCTCTAGTGCCACAACCAGTTTATGCCTTTTGACGAACTGAGTACTATGAGGCATGTCCCTCTTTCTCCACTTGACCAATCTACAATATATAGACCTCCTCTTCTAATTCCTCTGATTATGGTCTTGTGCGTCACTTTGTCTATTATGTGGCATTCTGACTCTTCAAATCTGACAATATATCCACTTTCACTTAGTTGGCTTATACTAAGAAGATTGTGCTTCAGATTGGAGACAAAGGATACGTTCTGAATAATAATTTCGTTGTGCTCCACGCATCCTTTCCCAATCACTTGTCCCGTGGCCTTGTTCCCAAAGTTGATCGATGCTCCTTCATACATTTTAAGGTACTTGATTAGATCATTTTCTCCTGTCATGTAAGCCGAGCATCTGTTATCTAAAATCCATGTTTTTGCCTTCTTTCGAGAACTCAGCCTCTGCAACACAAAAAAATTATTTAGGTCCCCGCGTCTTTTCGGGTCCTGCAAGGTCAGTCATGTGGATCCAACCTTTTGGTATCCACACTTGTTTCACTCTTACAGTTCGTGAAACTAAATCACTTTTCTGTGATTTATCTACCTTTCTTCTAAGAAGGTGTGTGCTGTTTGAATGCATGTTATGTAAGATTGTAGTGTGTGAACTCTTCCTGAAATGACTGTTTTGGAAAGAGTCTCGAGAAACTATTTTCCGGTGTGTAGCCATCACAGTCTTTCGAGAGTAGAACTGTCTCGAGTTAGGCCTCCAATAGGTGTTCCCCCTGTTCGGTTGACTGTTATAATAGAACTGTGGTCTATCATAACTCCTCGGATTTCTATCCGGTTGTCGAACGACTTCCTAGCAACATTTTCATGTTGTTTAGTCGTTCTTGTTGGTAAAACTGGATTACTTGCATATGAAACACTATGCTTGTCCGGTTTTGAGGAAGAGTCATTTCTCCTCTCGACAGTTGGTTTGGACAGTTTACAAACTGAGTCATCATACTATCGAGGTGCCAGTTTAGGGTCAGTTTTTAACCAGCATTTGGTCTTGACACCTAGCTTTACTAGTTCTTTGAGATTGTCATTTCCTTTCCCAAACATATGATCTGGACTAAGATTGGCTTTGACAGAGCGCAAGGGTGTTTTCTTAGTCCTAAACGTGAATGCATGCTTGTTCATGGATGTTTCATTTTGAGGTTCTAAAAATCCGATTCCACGTTTATCAAACGATTGTTTTTGAACACTCAAAATTTCATCTAATTTCCTAAAACTCTTTTTGAAAGTGCATTCGCATCTAACAGGTTCGGTTTTCTTCAAGGAATCACATTCTTTTGAAATACTTTCAAAATTCTTGAGAAGGTTTGAATGTTCCTCCTTGAGTTTTTCTAGTTCCTCACTAATTGACCTCGTTCTTTTGATTTCATTGGTCAAAACTGAAATTTCTGATTTCATTGAGGTATTTTCACTAATAACTTTATCTTTAATTTCATGAAAATTTTTCAAGTTCTTTGATAATATTTTTAAAAGTGATGTCTTCTGAGCTTGAGTGACATGGTTCAGAGTTATAATCAAAACAAATAGATGTACTAGATGAGGGCAGATTAGTTGTTACCATAACTTCACAGTTTGAAGCGGTTTCTTCTTCATCGTCGGTAACGTCTCCATCAATTGTTGCCATGAAGGCAAGGAATGCTTCCTCATCTCATTCATCCTCAGACGTGTAGTATCAATCATCATGGTCCGGAACGTCTGGCACTTAAGTTCTTGTGAGCATTGCTGGGCAACAGCTTTGGATGCTCTTTTTTTGAACACCTTCTTCAATCTGTCTCTCTCCTCCTGAGAGACTAGGGGGCATTCATACTTCAGATGATCCGGTGAGTTGCACTCGGAGCATGTGTGTGGCTCTCTCTTTGTGAACCTTTGTTCACTATCTGTGCTTCATTTTCCTTTCCTTTTGCCTTTTCGAGAAGCATGGTCAGGTTCCTCAGTTGTTCCTCCAGTTTGGCACCTGACAGTTTAGTTTCCTTTTTCTGAACTGTGTTGGAGGTGTCTTTCGCTGGTGAGGATTGATAAGCAGATTTATTGAAGTAAATTGGCCTTTTTGAACGCCTTTGGAAGTCTCTCTTCTCAAAGAATGTTGCATCACCATCAGCTATTGAATTTGGGGGTTCGAACAGCTTCATTTATGTTCACCATCTGGATGTCCCATTCATGGGCTTAAAATTCGGCGAACAATTCTTTGGTGGTCATTTGGGAGAGATACATGGTCTTCAAACTGGTGGTTTTGACAAACCAATCTTCCTTCGGCAATCTTGAGAGAATTTTGGCATTCATATCAGCCACATTTTCTTCTCTTCCAAGATTCTTCATGTCACTGACGATGGCATTAAACCTTGCTTCCATTGATATGATTGTCTCGCCAGGTAGTATCTGGAAGGATTCATATTATTCCACTACAACCTGCTTCTTGTTGCGCTTCATCGCTTCTGTTTCTTTAGTGAGGTCGTTGATTCAATCCCAAAGTTCCTTAGCAGTGTTGTTCTCTACGACTGCGTCTTGGAGGGAATCTGGAAGGGATTGTATGATCATTTCCTGTGCGATGAAATCGACCTGATGATGTTTCTTATCCTCAAATGTCCAGTCCTCCATTGGCTTGTCTATCATCTCGACAGTGCCTGGATTTTCTCCGGCCGCAAGGTGAACTTTAGGAATCTGAATCTTCAGAGGTCCATTCTTCAGAACTTCATCCATCTCTGGATGTTGAGCTTTTAGTTGAATGAGACACTTCTTCTTCCATACTTCAAATTTCTCTGGGTTGTACATGGGAAGGCTTGGATAACTCATCATTATCTTAAGATAATCTGCTCCCTAATCACACTAAACAAACATTTAGAGTGTAAGGATGTACGGATCTGGTCTTAAGCGTTTCAAAACAGGACAGTCTAGAAAGACCGACCTGCGTTGATACCACTTGTTGGCCCCAAATCAGAGTACGTATAATGTGCAGCGGAAGTATTAAAACTGTTAAATACCCTCTAATTCGCAGGCAGTTCGGTCTCTTATCAACTCAGTTTATATGCAGCAGTTTTAGAAACACAGTTTATATTAGTCCACAATTTATTTTAACAATTTTACAGTTATATGCAGTTGACAGTTATACACTTCAGCACTTCAAGACAAGTGTTGAAGGTTTCAAGATATAATTGAGAACTGTGAAATGCGCAGAGTAAAAGATAACTATAAACGACACAGGATATTTATAGTGGTTCAGAGCCTTAAGTCCAATGTCCACTCATCGGATATCAGATCCGGAAATTCACTAAGGTATGAGATACAATCCTCTCGATCTGTAGAGACCTCCGTCTACAGCACAATGGATCATTCGCCAAGGTAGTTGTACTTCACTCCTTCAGTTCGTCGAAGGCTCTACGTCTTCTCTGTGAACTAGCAATCGTCGAAGATGGAATGAGGACAAACCTCCCTTTTCCTTATCCAATAGAATGGATGGTTGAGTTCTTCCCAGAATTTTCACTGGTTGGCAGTTGCCCGTAATAACCTGCTCTTCCTTTGCAAGATCAGGCTGCTGTGTTCTTACTCTGAAAGTAAGAACACCAAGTCAGTAGACTTAATCCTCATGTACTAAAGTTCACACGGTGAATCTCCAAAGATTATTTAAGCAATGAATGCCTCGTGTTCAATAAATGAACCATGATATTAATGCCTTCTGCTTGAGAGCGTTAAATGCTTCAGCTTTTAATATCAGCAGAGAGGCAAGAGTAAATGTGTAGGATATTCAAGGATGCGAAGGTTTTCAGAGGTGCAAAGGTTTTTATGTCTCTGTTGTTCCTGCTATTTATAGGTTGGAAACCAGAAAATAGCCGGTAGAGACACTTTGAAGGATGTCCAATCATAGTCCATCCTTCTCCGAAAAAGTGGCCTGCTTCTCTGCTTTTTCTGCAACACTATCGTGATTTGCAAGGTAGTTTGTACTTGATGTGTCAGACGCCGAACAACATTGTACGCCAGTCGCAACTGATTGTCTGACTGTCTTTTATCATTGACTTCCTTAGAGTTCTTCTGTGACTGATCGCATCTTCATATGTTCGCATTCTTTGACGCAAAACCGTCCTCGTTTGAAACTGTGAACCCCTCTCAACAGTTTCTTTGTAAACACTGTGTCCACAATTTTCTTTAAATATCCAAGCTTTGATAAGAAAAACTGTCTGCGCAGTTTTTCGTACCCTTAGCTCTGCTCTACTTTTCTTTTTCCTTTATGTTTGACAGTTATCTCGTCTGAATGGCGTCTTCTTCAAAACTATTCCACAGTTTTAACAAATCTCTTCTCCTAGACAATTACAACTCGATCATCCTATACAAGGATTAAAAGAGATAATAACTCTAAGTCCCAGACTTAGGTATATAGTTTTGACACATCAAAACATCAATTTAAGGTGGGATTTCTACATCAACACCTAACAAGTCTCTTTCTTCTTCTATGCAGGGTTTTGAACATGTCAATGATCACGATGCATGGAGATTGTGCAGTATTCCAGATGGGGTACTGATAGAAACCCGTTCCAGAAGAACACACTCGAACGTGCCAAGCAAAAATACGCTCCCAATTTATTATTCTCAATGGTAATGTTTAATAATCCAAGATGAGATATATATAAATATCCCAGCAACTAATTCCTAAAATCTATCAAATTATAAAGGAAATAAATCCTAAAGATATGAAAAAGTAAATCTAAAAAGATACGGAAATCTAAATCTAAAAGATACAGAAATCTAAATACCTAAAATATTGAAATTAAAGTAAACAACTAAATTAAACTCAAGCCTACGAACGAGGCTTCCCAATCCGTCTCCGCCTGCGACTGCTCCATATCAATTCCATCACCCATCGAAGCAACCTTGTCCTCAAGGTTGAATCCAGAAACTGATTTTGAAAAACCCCATTGCTCCTCAGCTTCGGTCTCTTCTCTAGTTATCCCACTGGTGTCATGTAGTTGGAGATCCACCACTTCGTCTTCCTCAGCGAGCAACACCTGGAGCTGCTTAAACTGGCATTCATGACTCGACAAATAAGGTTTGCTGCACTTGTAACACAACCCCTTGGCTCTTAGCTCATCCAGAACCCTTGGCGGAAGGCGTGTGAATCACGAGCGTGCTGTAGATTGTCCAGATGAGTTTGGCCCTATTCCGGACAGCCTGGAGGGAGTTCCTTGCTTCACAAACCCACCACTCAAACAACCGCCTCCTTACACCGTGATGCTGCTGCCCCCAACTACCTTTGCAAAACTGTTTGTTCTGGATCCCCCGGCGCTGCCACTGTTACCTCCTTGTTTATCCCACTGCAAAGACAAATTATCTTCAATATCACGTTCTAACTCCATGGCTGTCTCCAAGTCGCTGGGACGAAGCAGGCGTAAAGAGCCACGTATAGGGCCCTTCAATCCGTTCATAAAATACCCCAATTAATGCTCTTCTGAAAGCCCGTGGTCTCGGCTGGCTAATTGCACAAATGTGGAGATGTAATCCTCCACAGACCCCGTCTGTCGCACCGCAGCCAAACGCTCGAAGCGACTCCCCTGAAAACGTGTGTCGAAGTGCGCCACCAAGTCATGAGAGAATTCATCCCATGATATTTTTGGTTTCTGAGCTCTCAACCATGACACCTAGTGTAGTGCTGCATCTTCCATCGCTATCATTGCGGCTGTGACCTTCCTCTCCGGTAAGGTGCCATGAAGCTCGAACTGTTGCTCTGCACGGGCCACCCACCCGATTGGGAATCTCTAATCAATCTTCAATACTAAAATTTTGTAACTATTCTAATGTCTTCTCCCTTGAAAAATGAATTTACATGGCTTTTTATATTAGTGGAGAATGTATCATACAATATCTAGGTGTAGATATGTCTTTATCTTCAAAACAGATGCAGACTAGGAATCTCGAACTCGCGTCGATCGTGGAAGATTGGCGTCGATCGACGCTGGTGAAGTTCCCTCGTCGATCCACGTGAAATGGCGTCGATCGACGTGGTTGCTGCCTCCGTCGATCTTCTCTTTTCTTCCTTCGTCGATCGCTCCTTCTTCAATCTCCTCATCGATCGACGAGACATCCTCGTCGATCGACGTGGACCTGAAACTGGAAATCCAACTCTTCTCTGTTTGTGACTAAAAACCTGCATGATTCATCAAACACAACATTACGGGTTCGAAAGCCAATTCATGCACGAAAACAAATACAAAAACGATCTTTACACCACACAATTAGTCAAAAAACAACCAGATAAGTTGGTGAAAATCCTAACTTAACAACTCCCCCAAACTTAAACCATTGATTGTCCTCGATCAATTCACAGAAAAGAAATCTAATCAAATGCAGATACAAGTGTGCAATGCCTCACAAGCTTCTTTTGCAATCTAAGTATCACTTATTCTCATAAACCATGCAATCCAAACAAATTCTAATTGTTAAATTATTGAGGAGGAACCTCACCGGGAAGTGTTTGCACTCATCGCTCGATCAAGTAAAAAGGCTTTGAAATTCACTCATTCAAAGTTTTAGTTTACCTCACCATAGGTTTGACAAATTTCTCATCTCTCCACTGCTTGTTAGTGTGGTTTTTCGGGGAATCAGAAAGGTCTTGATTTGGTTGTAATGTGACTTACCTAAGAGGTAGGATATTTTTGGCTAAGTGACTCAAAATATTTCATTCAAACACCAAGTCTTTAGCATATCTTGCCCAAATGATTTTTCATTCAAACACCAGATCAGGTTGTTCGGCGACTTTCGCCACTACTTTCTCGATTACTTTTACAGGCCGAGTTCGGCATGAGGACCACCTTTGAGTGTTGTTAGCCATCTTTTGGAAGAATTCCATGGCTTTCTTTCCGCTCTTCGTCATTACGGAGTCACCTAATGTGGTGTCCACCAATTTGACGGTCTTTTCATTGAGCCCTTCGTAAAATGCTTCTGCCTGTTCTCCTGGCAGAAAACCATGTCCGGGGCATGATCTCAGGAGCTCTTTGAATCGATCCCACGTCTCACTGAAGCTTTCATCGGGTCGTTGAGCGAACCTGGTGATTTCTTTTCTTCGCTGCCTGATGACGTTTGGAGGGAAAAAGTCCTCCAAGAACTTATTCCTCAGTTCAGTCCACGTGCTTATGCTCCCCTTGTCCAATGCAGTGAACCATGATTGTGCCTTATCCCGCAGAGAGAATGCGAACAGACGCATTCGGATGGCACTCTTACTGACTCCTCCGATTTTGACAGTGTTGCAGAGCATCAGGAACTTATCCAGATGTGCTTAAGGATCTTCAGTTGGTCTTCCTCCGAATTGGTTTTGCTGCACCATCTGCACCAATCCGGTCTTCAGTTCAAAATTATTGGCATTGATGCCAATCCTGAAGTCTGTTTCCTTGAACCGAGGTTTATATCGGTTCTGCATGGCCTCCTCTTCTTCCTCATCTTCAGAATCCCCTGGCGGATCCTGGTTGTCATCCTCTCCATTGTCGGGATTGTCATCAAACAGTGGGTTATGGCGAACATCCCTTCCATTCGGATTGTTCCTTTCGAGGTCTCTCTCCAGGTTGAACTGTTGGATCTGTGCCCTCATAGCTTGAACTTCTTGGAGAAGCACAGCTTGCTCCTCTGCAGTTAGCATTGGTGGTTGCGGTTGAATAACCGGCTGTGGCATGTTATCTTTCATTATTTGATTACTCGAGCCTTCCTGAGCACGCTTATTCTTTCTGATCTTTCTGCAAGTGGCTTCAATATCCGGGTGATAATATAGCGGTTCCTTTCCTCTAGCTCGCGTACTCATGCACTACCTGTACAGCAAAGGAGGCAGTGAAGTAAGACTGAAAATAAACGGAACAAACTGAAATACGCAAAACTGAAAATCTGAAAACAAATACGGCATCGATCGACGAAATTAAGCGTCGATCGACGAGGAAGAAAATACTACGTTGACCGACGAGATATAGCGTCGATCGACGTGATTTACAAAAATACGGGAAATTAAAGGAAAATACGAAAATTACAGCCTAAATCAGTATTTTAATCACAGATTTAATAGTAAGATTAATTCTGTTCACTCCCCGGCAACGGCGCCAAAATTTGATCGCTAAATTATTTAACAACGACTTAGCAAAGCTAATAATATAGCGGCAAATGAAAATTATCGATCCCACAGGGAATGAAACGACGAAAAATCCTAAATACTAAATCAGGCGTTCTTAAAATACTGGTTAGGAAAATCAAGGTTTTGGGTTTTGGTGGTTTTGCAAATCATAATCCTTGCGAGTAAAAAGTAAACAGTAATTTAAAATACTTTGGTTGAAAACGGTTATGAGAAATACAGATTCTAGGGATATCTCCTTATCAAGTATGACATGAATGAATAAATTGATTATTTCCCAATTTTAATTCCTCTTCGTAGTGAAACATCAAAAAGTATTACAAACTTCTTTGTTGGACAATTCCTAAAGTAGATTAATCAATTACCTATCTCCGCTCGGTCTCAAGATAAATTAATTAACTCCAAAGATCTAGAAATTTATCCCTACAATCAATCTCCTTCAGTTACGACAAGAAATCAGATTATATTGTGAAAATCTCTTTTGATTGAAAACTATTACAGTTACGTCTCAAGTAATCAACTAGTTAATCCTAAGATGTGGCCAACAAACTCAAGATTATGAATTAAACTCAGATTTCACAAACTACGAAGGGAAAGGGAAAATAATTCAATTAATCAAAACATGAATACATTGATAATTCGAACCCTAGAATCTGAGGAAGAGGTTACTTACACATATTCAGAATAATGTTCATCATAGAAGAATAAAACCTGAATTGCATAAAAATTGGAATCCGAAAATAATTCCACAGAACTCTGTCTTCAAACATGAACTTCAAAAAACCTTGGGAATCTCTAATCAATCTTCAATACTAAAATCTTGTAACTATTCTAATGTCTTCTCTCTTGAAAAACGAATTTACATGGCTTTTTATAATAGTGGAGAATGTATCATACAATATCTAGGTGTAGATATGTCTTTATCTTCAAAACAGATGCAGACTAGGAATCCCGAACTCGCGTCGATCGTGGAAGATTGGCGTCGATCAACGCTGGCGAAGTACCCTCATCGATCGACGTGGAATGGCGTCGATCGACGTGGTTGCTGCCTCCGTCGATCTTCTTTTTTCTTCCTTCGTCGATCGCTCTTTCTTCAATCTCCTCGTCGATCGACGAGACATCCTCGTCGATCGAAGTGGACCTGAAACTGGAAATCCAACTCTTCTCTATTTGTGACTAAAAACGTGCATGATTCATCAAACACAACATTACGGGTACAAAAGCCAATTCATGCACGAAAACAAGTACAAAAACGATCTTTACACCACACAATTAGTCAAAGAACAACCAGATAAGTTGGTGAAAATCATAACTTATCATGGATACATTTGAAATTTGGATTTGATTTGATTCGATATGGTTGTATAATGATTGATGGTTTGGATGTTTGAATGGTTTTTGCATTTTTAATGGTTTTGATTTGAGATTCATTGCTTTATTTTTAAATTTGTTGATGTTTGATGAATTTGATTGAGTTGGCTTGTGGAATGTATGGTGGAGCTAGAGGAACAAGGTTTATTTTGTTTGTGATTTGGGAATTGTTTTGGTGGAATGATGTTGGATGAGAATGATTGATTAGATATCATATTATATCTTAATGAGCTTACTTTGTGGAAGTAGATTGGAGGTCAAATGTTGTTTTGGTGGATATGGACTTTTATTGGAAGTGATTTATCCTCAAAGAGGTGGTGTGTTTGTGTTTGTTTAGTAAGTATAATAAGGCCGACATGGAGCGGTTTGATCGAGTGGATGTTGATGGGTAACACTTTCTAACGCTTTCTCTTGTCATTTAGATTGCATTAGTTGATTGTGTAGTTGATGTTGCTAGGTTTGTGAATGCTTGTGTGTGGTGTGTTGAACCCGATTTGGGCTTAAGATTTACTCTTGATAAACTTGTGGAGTTTGTTTCCTATTTGAACCGATGATAGAGTGCACTCATTGATATCGAAACATGCTTAAATTGAACTTCTGAAGTGCCAAGGATTTGTGCGTGTTAATACTTGTGACTTGACAAAATCTATGAGATTTGAGCCTTGATATTGTCATATCATTTTCGTTTGTGAGAGGCGAGATTGAGAGTGAGAAATCTAGAACTTGCATCCGTTCTCTTGCTATTGATCATGAGTTTTTGACTAGAAGATGATATTAGGCCATCGATTCCTAGTCTTACCTTGCACATTGGGGATATAAGGTGATTTGTTTGATCGTTATTTGCCTTTCATACCGTTGTTCCCCGTGATTGAGCTTAATTGGAGAATTTCTTTGAATATGCTTAGGAAAAAGTTTGGGGGATGTGTGTATGAGAGTGAATACGAATGTTGTGAGTGTGGGTTGGGAATTGATTGGTTGTGTCATTTGGATCCCATTATTTGAGGCAAGAAATGAAAGAAAAGAAAATTGAAGAAAATGATGTGTTGAAAAGAAAATAAAAAATTGAAAAGAATGAATGGTGCAAGTCAAGAAAAAATTAACACCAACGAAAATTTGTTGTGAAAAGAAAAAAAAATGAAAACATGCAAGTAGCATGAGAAAAACAAAAGAAAGAAGGAAATGAGTTGGAATAAGCATCGGGGTTGGTTGTTGATGAGCAATTGCTTGGTTTTGGAATGTTGATGGAGTTTCGTCACTCTTCCCCAAAACCACTCATCTTTAGTCGAACATGTTATGACCAAATTAAAGACCTTCTTGATTCTAGAATTAAGCTCAATGTAGTATAGTGGTGAGATAGGATGCAAGCCTATGAAAATCGAACTTGAGATCTTGTGCTTAAGTGAAAGGTCCCTAAACACGAGAGGGAGTGAATTTCATTGTTCGATCCAATTTTGTTGAGAGGATTGAGTCTCTTGTATTAATCGTTGCACAAATTTAGGTGATAATTGTTGGGGTCGATAATAAAATCAAAAGTATAGAGGCCCAATGTGTTGGTCCAGAGAATGTGGGCATGATTCCTGGGCACAGGGGCCCGTCAGAATAGGTCGAAGAAGAGTTCGAAGAATAGAGTTCGAGCTGATAGAGAGTCCGGACGGTTGACCACAAATGAAGGCAATTTTAATTAAGGAAAACGAATCTTTTGGAAATTAATAAACGACATGAATTCAACAAATAAAGATCGGCGAGGATTGTGGAATCAAAGGAGGGGGCGTTATATGGAATTGAGTATATATATTTCAGGAAAGACACATTTTGGGGGACGATAGAGAGAAAAAAGAAAAACACTGGATGCAAAGCGTAATCGTGGTGACTACGAAAGTTACAGCTCAGCACAGTTTGATTCATCCGAAACTTTCCTTGTTCATACTTCATATTCATCAAGTCTAATCCTATGTTTGTATTTGTTTAGCTTTTCTACAAATCGTACTCTCGCCTGCCATTTATGTTCACTCAGATTATATTTATAAATTAAATTGTTCTTGGGCTCCTAATCCAACACAAAAACACCCAAAATAATAATCATGTTTGATTGAGGCATGCTACGATAGATATGATTAGTTATGAGGTAATGCACTAATTAGGAAGATTGTTTTACTTTGTTTTGATTGAGGACAATCAAAGGTTCAAGATTGGGGGATTATGATATGTGTGTGAAATGACCTCTTAATTGATGCATTATGGTGATTATTCAAGCTTATTTCACCCACATATTATAGGTTTTTATTTTGATTTGATGTGTTTTCTAGTTTGTTTGTGTTTGAGTTGTGTAGGTAAGTATTTGAGCATAAATCCACATGTTTGGCCAACTTTTGGAATGATTTCGACCCAAATTTTGCACATGTTGAGAAGATTTCGACCCATACCGCATGTGGAGAGCTGATGGGGAGAAACATAGAGCAAAAATTGACCCAACCCTATTCCGGTTCGGTCAAAATTCTGCCACTGTAGGGCAGATTTTGACCGACCCATTCTTCTCTCGGTCATAATTTGCTCTACAGAGGCAAAATTTTGTCCGAGACCTCTCTGTCTGGAGCAAACCCATGCGGGATTTTCTGGAAGTTTCTGAGCTTTTGGCCATCTCGGTCAAGATTTTCTTGTCCCGGGCAAAATCTTGGTGTTGCTACTTTCTATAAAAAGTGGGGAAACCGAATTGGTGAAATACTTTTAGCACTTTTGAAATAAATCTTAGGGGAAAAAAGACAGTTATTCACTCCAAATCACTTCAAAACAGCTCAAAACATTAAATCAAGGGAGAATCAATGCATTATTCATCCAAGTAGATGCAAATTGTAGAGGAAATCAAAGATCCAACCAGGAAGATCAACATTTGGGGGAAATACTCTTCTCTACCTTCTCTTGTAATGAAAGAGATTCAATTGAAATTTGAATTTGGTTATTCACCATGTACGAGGATCCCCACTAACTATAACAAACTTTAAAATTTTACTTTAATGCACCATACTTGAAAAAAAATGAAATGTATTCACATAAAAATAAAAGAAATAATAATTATACAAACATCGAAACATTACTTCAATGTATTGTGAACAGATGAAATGAATTCACATAAAAATAAAAGATAGTATAACTGTAATAAATAATTGATACATGAGATTTTCAAACAAAAACCCATTCATGAACTCTGAACCACAAATCGATTCGCCAAAATCATAGAAAATGTACAAACAAAAATTGACAAACATGAATGGATATAAGATCGTAAATTGCATAAGATTTTAAATTTTACCTTTCAAACCAAAAACCATAGCTCATACAGATTATAACCCTAAAATAAGAAATCGATCATCGAAATAAAAAAATATGTACGAAAATAAATCTAAGAACACGAATAGTAATATTTTACGGATATGAAATAAGAGATCGGATCTCAAATAAGGGATAATAAATCGAGTCGCAAAAACGGAACATAAATCTACTAAAATTTGATAAATTACAGCACTGCTATTAATTATCTAACAATGCAGGATACAAAGCAAAAAATGAAAATGGAAAATTTTTTATCTTGAGCATTGATTTGCCAAATTGAATGGTTGAGATTTATTCTCATTTCTCACATTAAGAACAATTCTCGTATGATTAAACCTGAGGTTTAATCATACGAGAATTGTTCTTAACATGAGAACATAAAATGAAGTAATTTTAAGATAAAATGAACTAAATTAAAGATAAAAGTGAACAATATTTTAGAAAAACTGAAGTCTAAAAAATACAATGATGCATATCGAAGGTAAAATGAAAATGAAGCATAATGAAATATTTTGAGGTTAAAATGAAGTATTTTTTAATGAATAATTTTGATGTAAAAATGAAGTATATTGAGGTTATATAATGTAATATTCTTAGATTCTCACATTAAGATAATTCTCACCAGATTACACCCCTATTTATATGATCAGGTATTAAATTTAAATTTTGTGTTAAATATGAATGAATTAATTTCGGCTATTGGATTGATAGAATTAATGATTGTGATTAAAGCATCAAAGATTAAAAAATTAAACATAATTTCTTTTGTCCTCAATTATTTTGTAATTCATGATCAATTATTTATAAAGCAATTACGTATGAAATCTTAAAAGAAGTTTTAATCATCTCAACCATTTTTTGAGATAAGTGATAAAAATTCACTTTTATTTAATACAAATCAACTTTTAAACATGTGATTCATTGTTTTTATATTGGACGCATTATTGTAATATTACAAAACGAAATAAATAAAAATGAGTTGAGAAATCAAAGATGTAAAGATATATAAACGGCAAAAAAGTATGGGAGAAAATAATTGCAAAGATGATGACAAATGCGACTTTATTTCGCGTGCAGGAAAAGTATATAATGATCGATTATCAAAAGTTTTTACTAAGCCCGACAACATTATTAGGGCCACAATTGAGGAACAATCAAATATATAAACATTTTTCCGCTTTAAAGTAAGTCAAAAATTAAAGTCCAAAAAGTGGCATAACTTTTCATAATAACAAAAAAATAATATGGTTTTTTAATTTCCCTATATGCTACATTCGGCGCAACCATTTGGACGAGTTTTGCATTACTCTTTTAAAAAAACATCACATTTGGTTCTAATATATTGTACTTGAGATTGACATCTTTTATATAACATGATAATTTAATATTGATAATTTGTGTATTAAAACATTATTTGGCTCAATTATAAACTTGTATTTCAACTCAAAAAATAGAGTACAAAAGATATAAAAATAGGGAAACAAATAAATGTAAATATCAACCAAGATATGGAGATATCTTCTAAAACTGGGATATGGAAAATATATTCTAATACCTCCCCTCAAGCGAGAGTCGATGGTTTCTGAACACAAAGCTTGCTCTGGAAAAACTCAAACAACGGACGAGCCAGACTCTTAGTAAACATATCGGTCAGTTGTAAATGTGAAGGCATATTCTGCGTGATTAATTTTCCAGCTGCACAAGCTCACGAACAAAATGGAAGTCAATATCAATATATTTTGCATGTTTGTGAGAGACCAAATTTTGAGTGAGAAATAACGCACTGGTGTTGTCACAGAGTAAACGAGGAGGCGAAGTAAGATTCATTGATAGCATATTTTGCAACACACTATTCTGCAAGTGTACAGACCACTGCAGAAGGCAAGTAATAATTTATCAAACACGAAGATTGCAGGCTCGAAATATAATCAAGCACTAAAACACAGATATGTTACTGCTATCTAGACAACCGGTAGAGAAGTTTGTTTATTTAAACTAGGCAATATTTGAAAATGACTTAATTAGAAAGGCAATTAAAAATATCAAATGTAGAAATATGAGAAAACAGGATTCCAGGGTAATCCACTGTGAAGAACAATCAAACAATCATTTATATAATCTGATTCCAATTTAATTTCCAAAAATGTGAGTTAATCTCATAAATGTTATCAGACGACCCTCTCGGACTCTAAACCATAACATGGAAATAAAAGACCCAGTGACTCCTCTCGGATGCGCAAAAGGACTTTACTCTTGATAAAAACCTTAGATTTAAAAACCCTTCAATAGTTCAAATTCCTCTCGGATAACTAATCTATCAAATTTAATTATTCTGCGTCTTAATCGATAACCTAGACCTCTCGGTTCAAAAATTACCAATTCAAATTATAATCAATGGCCAATATCTCATATTAAAGGATTACTCAGATATAATTGAAACATTGATGGAAAGGGAAAATCAAATCATATAAACAACAAAATAATTATTCAACGAGTTTCAAAACCCTAGAATCCACAATAGATTTAGCTAGACATGCTAAATTCCATAATCACATAATAGAAAGAGTACAAAAACAAAGAAAACATAAAACCAAAAACCCGAGTCTTCGATCTTGGATCTTTAGTCTTCGTACTTTGAACTTTGCTCCGTTCTGCTCTCTCTAGCTCTAGAATTTTCAAAATATGGGCCAAGAAACATTTTTTGAGTCTTGGAAACCTCTATTTATACTTATCTTCTTCAAATCTGGAAAGATATGGGATTTGGGCCAAAAATTCGACAAATCTACCCGTTCAGCGACCCATAAACCCAATCGGTGATCGTCGATCTCACGTGTGGGTTGCCGATATCGCGTCAAAACAAATGGGGTGAAAATACCAACTCAGCGACCCAGGCAAGGACTCGGCGATCGCCGATCTTGCCTTTTGGGTCGCCGATCTTGCACCGTAGCAAATCGGGATAATTCACCACTTCGGCGACCCAACCACGAAGTCAGCGATCGCCGATGTGGTAGTTTGGGTCGCCGATTCTGCCTCGAACGGAATTTTGGCTTTTTCTTCAATCTTCTCTCACTTTTTCCTTTTCCCGATGCAAGTTAGAATCAATTGGCCCCATGGTACTTGGTCAAATCTTGTAAACAACTCAAATGTGCGTGAAATCTGCATAAACAACCACAAACCAGACCAAACGTAATAATTCCTTAAAGAAGATGAATGATGCATGAAAATATCACGTAATAATCTAGTCTAAGGTCAAAAGTGAGCAAATTCACATCAGTAAAATGCACAAAGTGAGTGTTTATCAACCCCCCAAACTTAAACTATTGTTCGTCCTCGAACAATGAGGAAAGCAATTAAAAGAAAAAGATAAACACGAGGGGTGCATTAATTGATCATTAACTGTTTCAGACACAAAAAAGGGTTGTGATTCCCATACCAACACCGCATCAATCTTCAATTTAGTGCAAACACAACAATTTCAATCTTGGCCTCTAAGAATCTGCTTCTCACAAGACAATGTATCACTCAAATTTCGGGCACATAGTAAGCAAGGCTAGTGTATACTCTCAAATTGTCAGCTGTACACTTTCCCTACCATAGGCTTGCTCATCGTCTAAACTCTCTACTGACTTTGGGAATGCTAGAACAGAGATAAAAAGGTCTTTATTTTTGGGTTCTAATGTAGGCACATTGGTGAAGGTATGGAATATATGGCTAAGTGACTAAACATCTTCAACCTTATAACTTCATTCACATAATAACTCTCCTCATCACATACCAGACTTATTACTGACTGACTTATGCAATATACCACAATGACAATGAAAAATTACGCATCCAACAAGTATAATTCAATAGGATCCAACTAAACAACGACACTATGCACACTTTGTGCATTAACAACTCAACAATGATATTATGCACACTTTGTGCATTTTATTGGATTTTTCATTACTCTTTTTTTTTAAGACAAAATGAAATATATTGTCCATACTTAAGACTTCTGGACTATGTACTCATATACTACTACAGATTCACCTCCTAACATCAACGGATACCCGTACACTTCCATCCACACCTCCTATAAGAAAGAAAAAGGCATTCTGGCTCAACGGGCTAAACAAAGAAAGAATGTAATGGTTAGTGTTTGGGTTTAATGAGGCTAATGAAATGATAGCCTAAGATCATATCCAAGTTCTTGACATTCCTATTGCAGTTTTGAGACAGAAACCAGAGCAAGTTCTAGAGGTAAAGTTCACAGTGACATTCCCTCAATCAAACAAATCATAGGCTCAAATTCTCACAGGTTATAAGCATGTCCTAGAGGCCAAAATCAATTATGTAAGAGTCTACACCTCATCAATTCATGTGCAAGTTATCAGTATAGGTCTCACGAGAAAGAAAACATTTTCATCATGAACTTTGACCAATAATGCAGATAAAACACCAATTCGATCCCATAACAATACCATAAGATAATAGAGTTCCCAGTTACAGACTCAACACCTAAACTAGAGCAATTAACGAAAAGTAAGTAACATAATGAAATACAATGGTTCATTGGTTCACAGATTAGTACATCAAATGCAGTCTCAAATCAGTAAGAGCAGTTAGAGATACATGAAAAGATAGAGAAAAGAAGAAACACACATCGCCCGATCACATCCCCCTCCCCTAAACTTATTCGATACAAAGGAAAGAATAAGTTTGTGGGGAAAAAGATCATGGAGATGTGTGGAAACCTCGATGTAATCTCACTGCTGTGGTGGCCAGTACTATGGAAAATGGGCCATGAACATCTGATCTTCGGCTTCTTGCTGGCGTTGCCACTGCTCTTGCTCCTGGTCAAAATGACGCTGCTGCGCCGCCCACTGCTCCTTCTCCCGATCAAACTGAAGTTGCTTTAGTGCCCACTGCTCCTGCTGCTGATTCTCAAAGGATCTCCTGGCAGTCCAATCCCTGCGCTGCTCCTCTTCAAAAGAGTGGCGCTCGGTAGCATAAGTAGTTTGAGCAATAGCTAATGCCTGGAGCTGAGCGTTCCAGTCCCCCCACTGCTGCTCCAGGCAGCTCAATCTGTCCTCGAACGCCACACACTATGTGCGACACTCATAAAAAGTGGAGGACTCGTCCTGACTCCTCCGAGAGGTCTCCCCTGCTCAATGCGGTGTGGCGGCTCATTGGGCTGCTCCCGGTCGGTGTCATGCTCAGTGCCTCATGCATCCTCCTCGTGTTCTTCTTTGTGTTCCTCCTCCTCAGGATGAAGGCGGGGATGCCTCTCTCTCTCGGCCTCTGCGGCCTGAATTGCCTCCAAGTGGGCCAAAGTATCCAACTTCCAGTTGTTGCGGTAGCGTTGAATCCCTACATTAGTGAGTACGGGATTCGGCAATGGGAAGTAGGGCGGTGTGCGCTGGCAGAAGAGATAAGGAGGGTGACTAGTCTGAATGAATCGGAGGGCAACCAACTTCTGTAGAGTGAGCCTAGTCAGTGGCTCGGCCGGATGTCCCTCAGTGTCAATGCCCATCGATTGCAAAAGATGAGTCCAGAGCCCCCCAATACAGATCGGCCCACGGCTGGCTGAAGATGCCCGGCTGGACTATAGTATAAAAAGTTGGGCAAAATTCAGGTGGACCTGATTCAGCATGCAGAACATCACCATGAGCTCCACATCCCACATGGAGCTGTTGTCCTTCCTGGCAAACAGGGTGTGTGCCAGGATGCGCTGAATAATCCTAAATGCAGGATTCCAGATCATTGATGCTTTGCATTTGCCGGATTACCATGCAAGACCGTCGTCAGTGCAGATGTGAGGCCAGAAGACCTTGGAATCGAACCCTCGTGGTTTGGTGTACACTCTAAGGTTGGGCACCCTAAACGCCCGATTTATCTGTTTAGATGTGAGGGTGCGGTCTTCGTTCAGTGCCAATGGTGGTGCGCTCAAAGGTGCTCATAATCTCCTAGGTAAAGCGCTTGTAGGTGGGGGCCTCGAGATCCAAAATGGGGCCCCAACCAATGTTAGAGAAGTGCTCCTTGACATTATTCATATAATCACAGTGCCTGCAGAGCATCAACATCTGCATACTGGGTTCCTTCGACCCCTTTCTCGACCAAAGCTTTGAATTTTTCATGTAAGTCCAACCCCCGGAGTTAAACCTCATAGGCTTCCGGTCTAGTTGGTTCAGGTCGACGTCGGGGTGCCATTTAAATCCTGCAGAGCAAAGTGGGCATCAAAAACCAGTAAACAAATGAAACATATAAACTAACTAGACTTAGAATACTGAATTAGTGAACAAGGAAAACAAGTGCAATATATTTAAACGTACGAAAAATGTAAAAAACCCCTAGTTCCAGCGAAGTAATAGTCCACCTATGTACCGCAATATCAACCCCAATCAGTAGAATCCCCAACATTCAAATGCACACAATTCATTATCTAACCTAGATGCAAGCATAACCTCAATGAGCACTAGTTTACTCCATGTACTTCACTACTCAACTTCCCCCAACTTAAAACATATAGCATGTATGACAAAATTTAACAATAGAGGACTAAAAATGAACGAATTCAACTCGAGATATGCCGGACAGAACATCAAATAAATATAATAATGGACATGAGAATTTATTTAGTCAATGCAAGAGCAAAACCCAAAAAATTCCTAGAATCAAACGTGGGCACAAATGGAATTAACGACACATTCAATAATGGGTAACAAAATACGACAAGAAGTACGAATATAGATTCAAAACGTAATTAAAATGCGACAAGAAATCGAAAATTACCTGTGATTTGAGTGAATATTGAAGACAAAAACAATAAACCCTAGAATTTGGGGTTTGGCAATTTCTGGGCGAAATTGAGAAAAACAATCGGTGGGGATTGTAGGTGGTGACGCGGGGAAGCACTGTGCAAGAGGGATTCGTGAAATTCGGAATGGAGATGGAGAATTTTTAGAGAGATGGGTCGTGGGGGAAGGGTTTTGGTTTGGTTTGATGTGGAGAGAAGGGTGGAAGATAATGAGGGGAGAGGTGGGTCGCGTTTTTTTTCGTTGAATTAACGAATTCAGCTACCCAAAACCCGATCGGCGATCGCCAAAGTCGCAGGTGGGTCGCCGATTTGGTGCTGAAACAAATTTCATAAAAATACGGATTCGGCGATCCGTTTACAAAATTGGCGATCGCTAAAAATGTAAATGGATCGCCGTTGTTGTGCCGAAACAAATTTATAAAGAATGCAAAACTCGACGATCCAACCAACAAAATCGGCGATCGCTGAAGACGTTTTCTGGTCGCCGAGTTTGTTTCGAACCTAATTCAATTTGACAACGAACTTGGCAACCCAAGATTCACGATCGGCGATCGCCGAAAGCGTGCTTGGGTCGCCGAGTTTGTTATTTCCAGAACTTCTTCGCATTTTGATCTCCTTTCCTGCACCCAATAAACTCGACAACCAAAACTGAACATAAACTATGGAAAATGGGGTAGAATGACTCGAAAAATGACCAAAACAAAGCAATAAAAGCAGATAAAATTTGGGTTGCCTCCCAACAAGCGCTTTATTTATTGTCTGTAGCTAGACACAGCAGTACACATCCTATGGATAAGCTAGGTGAAGCTCGCGCACGAACGACACAGACTCGGACTGAACATAAGTTTTGACTCTATGACCATTAACAGTGAAGTGTGTGCCATCAGAACCCAGTAAATCCAAAGTACCATTAGAATTGACTTTCTGAATTACATATGGACCAGTCCATTTAGACTTAAGCTTTCCAGGAAACAAACAGAGGCGGAAATTAAATACAAGTACCTGATCCCCTGGCCTGAAGTCGCGGTGGCGAATGCGCTGATCATGGAATCTCTTGGCGCGCTCCTTGTACAGCCTAGAACTCTCGTATGCTTCAGTCCGGAACTCCTCCAGCTCAGTCAGTTGCAGACACCTTTGCTCAACCGCAGTCTTCAGATCCCAGTTGATCTTCTTTACTGCCCAGTACGCTCTGTGCTCTAGTTCCACCGGTAGATGGCATAAATTCCCAAACACCACTGATACGGCGACATACCAATTGGAGTCTTGAATGCAGTCCTATACGCCCATAGAGCATCATCCAAGCAAGTAGCCCAATCCTTCCTGGAAAACCACAGACTTTTCCAGGATCTGCTTAATTTCTCTGTTAGCCAACTCAGCTTGCCCATTGGCCTGGGAGTGGTATGGAGATGTAATTTTGTGATGAACTCCATATTTTGCCAGCAGACTCCCCAACTACGTGTGACCCTCCATCACTCAGCAGTACTCGAGGTGCTCCAAAATGAGTTAGGATGTTCTTTTGTAGAAACTTGAGCACCAACTTCGAGTCACTAGTCACAGTGGGGATAGCCTCAACCCACCGGGTCACATAATCCACAGCCAGAAGGATGTATTGATATCCATGGGACTTAGGAAATTGTCCTATGAAATCAATGCCCCATACATCAAAGGGCTCAATCTCAAGCATGTATCTCTGAGGCATCTCATCCCTCTTTGAGATGTTCCCCATCCTCTGGCATCTGTCCCAGCTAGCCACAAATTTCTGACAATCGCGGTAAACAGTAGGCCAGTAAAATCCACTTGTGAGGATCTTTATGGCTGTCCTGTTCGCCGCACAGTGGCCTCCATAGGGGGATAAGTGACAATCCCCCATTATCTGTTCTAGTTCCTGCATTCCAATGCACCGCCGGATCACCATATCAGTACAACGGCGGTAGAGGAAGGGCTCATCCCAGTAGTAGAACTTGCAATAGTGCAAGTACTTCCTCTTCTGATGTGAGGACATATCAGGCGGCAGAACATGTGCAACTAAATAATTCACACGATACATGTACCATGGATCTACCTCCTCAGCTACGAGCAGCTGCTCGTCAGGAAAAACCTCAATAATCTAAATCTGGGGAGCATCTCCCTCCACCGGATTCTCCAGCCTAGACAGGTGGTCTGCTACCACGTTCTCGCATCCTTTCTGATCTTAATCTCCATATCAAATTCCTGCAGCAGTAGAATCCACCGGATCAATCTCGGCTTGGCCTCCTTCTTCTCAAACAAATACCGGATCGCAGCATGATCTGTATAGACCACCGTCTTTGCCCCAACCAGATATGCCCGGAACTTATCAAATGCAAAGACTGCTGCTAGCAGCTCCTTTTCAGTAGTAGTGTAATTAACTTGGGCTTTATCCAGAGTCTTGCTGGCGTAGTGAATGATTCTGAAAATCTTGTTCCTTGTCTGACCCAGGGCAGCCCCAACTGCAGTATCGCTGGCGTCGCACATCAGGACGAAGGGCTCTGACCAGTCTAGTGAGATAAGTACTGGAGCAGTAGTGAGGGCCAGCTTTAGCTTCTCAAAGGCCTGCAAACAATGTTCATCAAAAACAAATTTTGTATCCTTCATAAGTAGAGAACTCAGAGGTTTAGAGATTTTAGAGAACTCCCTTATAAACCTCCGGTAGAAGCCTGCATGAATCAAAAAGGTCCTCATCGACTTTTCATTGGTGGGGGTGGCAGCTTTGAGATCGCCACAATCTTGGCACGATCTACCTCTAAACCTGCAGCAGAAACTTTGTGACCGAGGACAATGCCCTCTCGCACCATAAAATGGCATTTTCCCAATTCAAAACCAGGTTAGTTTCTTGACAGCGCTGCAGAACAGTAATCAGGTTTTCTAAACAGTTATCAAATGAATGACCAAACCTAGAAAAATCATCCTTATAAACTTCCATAATATTTTCTACAAGTCCACTAAAAATAGATATCATACATCTCTGGAATGTAGCAGGGGCATTACATAAACCAAATGACATGCGTCTGTATGCAAAAATACCATAAGGACAAGTGAAAGCAGATTTAGGCTGGTCCTCGGGGGCTATTGCTATTTGGTTATATCCAGAATAACCATCTAGAAAGAAGTAAAAATCATACCCCGCTAACCTATCCAGCATCTGATCAATAAAAGGGAGAGGGAAGTGGTCCTTACGAGTAGTACTTTTAAGTGCTCTGTAGTCGATGCATATCCTCCAGCCCGTAACAGGCCTGTGGGCGATCTCCTGGCCACTCTCGTCCTTGATGACGGTAGTACCTCCCTTTTTGGCCACCACTTGAGTGGGGCTCACTCATTCGCTATCTGAGATGGCATAGATCATACCAGCATCCAGTAGTTTCAGCACCTCCTTTCGCACCACCTCCTGCATAATGGGGTTCAACCTTGGTTGCGGCTGCACCTTAGGCTTGTATCCATCTTCAAGTAGAATCTTGTGCATGCAAATAGAAGGGCTAATACCCTCTATGTCAGATAGCGACCACCCAATAGCAGATTGGTGGTCTCTCAAAACCCTCAATAATCTATCCAATTGACTAGAAGATTACCGGATAGGTGTCATTTTCCCCCGAGTAGGCATACCTCAGATGATCCGGTAAAGGTTTCAGTTCAAGTACTGGTGGCTCTTTCTTTTGTTCCTGCCTCAGAGCCTTCTTGCGAGCTTCTTCTTCTTCCTCCTCGCTCCTTAACTTCAGAAAATGGGTGCTTTCCACCTTGTTCTTCTCCCCTGCACCATCTAATGCTAGAACAGACTCTAGTAGCTCATCACAGACATCATATAGCTCATCACAAGAATAAAAAGAATTTTGTACCCCATAATCTAAAGAATCAGAAGAAATAATAGAAGAGTCAAAGGGATACAAAACCTGGACCATGTCGCACTCCTCAAAGTAGTCATCTGAGTCGTGGCGCTCCATGGCCTTGTAGATGGAGAAAGTGATCTTCTCATCGTTCACCCTCAAAGTCAACTCTCCTTTCTTCATATCTATGAGAGCATTAGTAGTGTGGAGGAAAGACCTCCCATGAATCAGGGGAATATTTCGGTCCTCTTCCATATCTAGGACCACAAAATAAGCTGGGAAAATCAATTCCCCCACCTTCACGAGCATGTTCTCTACTACCCCTTTAGGGTAGTTCACCGACCTGTCAGCCATCTGAAGTCTAATGGTAGTCGGTTTGATGTCCCCGATCCTCAGCTTTTTGAAAATGGAGAGGGGCATCAAATTGATGCTCCTGAATCGCACAATACCTTCTCAAAGGTCTGCACCCCAATCACGTAGGTGATAGAAAAGTAGCCAGGATCAGCCCTTTTTACCGGTATTTTCTTTTGAATAATGGCGCTGCATTCTTCGAATAAATTCACAGTCTCGAATGCGCCGAATGGCTTCTTCTGGGTAACCATATCCTTCAGAAATTTCATGTACCCAGGAATTTCCTGCACAACTTCAATCAGAGGGAGGTTGGTGTGGATCTTCTTCATATGCTCTAGAAATCTCTTGTATCTCTCCTCCTTTTGCTTCTTTGCGAATCGCTGTGGGAAGGGAACAGCGGTGGGACCAGCTGGTTAAGGACTGTCTTCAGGACAAGTTCCCTTTTCTCTTTTGAGTCTGTTCTTCTTCAGGAAGAACAGGAGCATGCTATGCAACTTCAGGTTGCACAGGCGTATCAACGGGCATAGATGGGCCCTCACAACCTTTACCACTGCGAGTAGTAATGGCATTGCAGTGGTCCTTCAGTTTCCACTGATTTTGCGGATGCGGCCACTTCCTACCTTATCAACTTAATTTCAACGGCTAAATCCCCAGTGTCATCAACTACTGCTACCCTGCGCTCCATCCTATCTATAGGCCAGTTATACTAACTCTTTGTCATAGTCTCCAGCAGCTTCAACCCGTCCTGTGGAGGTCTAGCAGTAAGTGAAGCTCTCACGTGCATCTGGGTTTCATCATCAAAGATCCCATAAAAGTGACAGACCTGCTGCTTCTCAGTAAAACCATGGCAAGGACAGACGCGCAATAAATCTTTATAGCGCTCCCATGCCTCATACAATGACTCCCCAACAAATTGTCTGAATTGAGAGATTTGAGTCTGCAATCTGATGGTCTTACTGGGTGGGAAGAACTGAATCAGAAACAGCTTGCACAACTCCTCCCAGGTGGTGATCTCACTGCGATTCTGTTGGGAAATCTGGCTAAGTTTCCTTTCCCTCAGTAGCACTCATAGAAATGATGTGATTTTGTTGTCTAGATCATAGTTTTGGTGCATCAAATCCTAAGTCCAACCAGCGTCAGTTTGTCTCTAGAATAGCTCTAGTCTCAAATGTAAAGTCCTGTTTAGGTCTTTTGAGTTGTAAGTCGTAGCTGATCAAGACTCATGCTGGCACTGTTCATCAGCATGAGAATCTCTTACCTGGTGAAGGATTTCACCAGCCGACGACTGACAGACCCATGCTGACACTGTTCATCAACATGGAGTCAAGAGCTAATGACTGGCTACTGTTCACCAGTTGGAAGGATTTCACCAGCAGGAGGCTGACAAATCCTACCAGCAGAATATGTGTTCGGGCTGACACTATTCACCAGCGGTGAAGCCACTAGTCATGGGAGATTCCAAGAAAGGGTTAACATCCAGACAAATTGGTAGACCTTGATTGTGCTAAGGAAAGTCACCAGCAGAGACTGCCAGCACAAGATCACCAGTATGTTCTACCAGTCGGAGGTTACCAGCAGAATTGAAGATTCGTTCTCCCAGAGTCTTAGAGACAAAAAGAAGATTCGTCTGAGGAATATACTGACAAAGTAAGACTTTAAGGAAGGATATCCTTAAAGTCTATCAGTTCAAGACACCAGTTCCGATTCCTCGTACTGACGAATAGAGCCGTTCTGACACAAAGAGGTCTGTGTCAGAAAAAGCGGACACAAGCATGGCGCTTTCCGGAAATTCCTACCTGCCGCCCTCAGAAGGACATGCGAGGACAGAGACTTTTCCGGATGTGTCCAAACGGCTAGAATATTTGAATGGGATCCCTCGGCTATAAATACCTGGGATCCATCAACATTCAATGTTCTTGGCCAACTCTCCACCTACCGAAAGACTGAAATTTATTACGCTCAAGCAAGTAAAAGCATACAACTTTCGAGGCCTTTCAAAGGGCTATCCGTGTGTTGATTTATTCAAACACGAGACTTCAAGCTTCCAGCTTGTAAGTTACAGACCTCGCTTGGTGTTCTTTCTCTTTCTGAGGAAGAACATAGCAGCTCTAGAGCCAGCCAGCTCTTGAGTTATTACGGGCAGTTTGCCGTAGAGGATTTACGTTCTTGGGAGAACTCAACACCCAACCAGTCAGAGGAGGAGATCAAAGTGACGTGCTCGCACTCCATCCATCTGACGAAGAGTTGAAGAAGGACAAGGACCGGGAGCGGTTGATCCAGTGGACTGGTAGACGGGGCATCTACCAGCTGGAGATAGATCGTAGGACTCTTTGTACCGGATTACTCTTTTAGTGAATTTCCAGTGAGTCGACTGGAGAGTGGACGTAGATCAGTTGATCGAACCACTATAAAAATCCTTTGCCTTTATCTACTTTCAGTATCTAAATTTGTATTTGAAACCCAGCACTCAAGTGCTGGTGTATATCTGAAAACTGATAACTGTGCAAACTAGACTTAAAATATTCTAAGTGTTGAGCTATCAGCTGACCAGCCAGTCAGCCAGCCAGCTGAGCAACCAGCAGGACAGAGTGCAAGTTAGACTTATAAGTTCAATATTTCCGCTGCGTAACGTTATACACTCTGATAAACCGGGACCAACAGATTCAGAGATAGATACCAAGAGAGAGCTCTGTCACGCAGTGTAAAAGAAAATAGGTGCAGTCTGATGTAGTCGATCGGGACCTGATTCTGCTTGACCGTGTCGCACAGCAGTAGGAATGACTGGATGTGCACATGGGGATCCTCAAACGATAGTCCCCCAAACTAATTCTGCTGAGCAGTGTGATTCAGTCCAGTCTTCAGCTCAAAGTTTGGTGTGTCCACCTTCAAGCCAAAATCATCATTGCGATGCTGGTCAGTCATTGGCCCGTACATCTCGTCAATGGTTGGCTATCGAGGCACTTGTGGAGGTTGTTGCTCCTGTAATCTCAAGTTCATCTCCTGCAGTTGCCTCTGCAGCTTGGCTATCTGCGCAGCTTGATTATTGTCGACTTGGGAATGCTAACTTTCTTCTGGCGGAATTCCTTTGACAGGTGGATTCAATTTCTGGATCTATGGGTTCAAGTATGGGACCCTTTGACCTGGTTCGCATATACTACCTGAAACAAAATACCAGAAGTGATTAACACCGAAGACAAAATAATAATGCGTAAAAATAAAGTCTAGAGTAGATAGCGCATTATCAGAATTAGTGTCAATTATAAATCTATGCAATCCCCGGCAACGGCACCAAAAACTTGATAGCGTATTTTGCACGCTATCCCGCAAGTGTACAGACCACTGCAGAGGGCAAGTAATAATTTATCGAACACAAAGATTGCAGGCTCGAAATATAATCAAGCACTAAAACACATATATGTTACTACTATCTAGACAACCGATAGAGAAGTTTGTTTATTTAAACTAGGCAATATTTGAAAATGATTTAATTAGAAAGGAAATTAAAAATATCAAATGTAGAAAATATGAGAAAATAGGATTCCAGGGTAATCCACTGTGAAGAACAATCAAACAATCATTTATATAATCTGATTCCAATTTAATTTCCAAAAATGTGAGTTAATCTCATAAATGTTATCAGGCTACCCTCTCGAGACTCTAAACCATAACATGGAAATAAAAGACCCAGTAACTCCTCTCGGATGCGCAAAAGGACTTTTACTCTTGATAAAAACCTTAGATTTAAAAACCCTTCAATAGTTCAAATTCCTCTCGAATAATAATCTATCAAATTTAATTATTCTGCATCTTAATTGATAACCTAGACATCTCGGTTCAAAAATTACCAATTCAAATTATAATCAATGGCCAATATCTCATAATTAAAGGAATGCTCAGATATAATTGAAACATTGATGGAAATGGAAAATCAAATCATATAAACGACGGAATAATTATTCAACAAGTTTCAAAACCCTAGAATCCACAATAGATTTAACTAGACATGTTAAATTCCATAATCACAGAATAGAAAGAGTACAAAAACAAAGAAAACAAAAAACCAAAAACCCGAGTCTTCGATCTTGAATCTTCAGTCTTCGTACTTTGAATTCTCCTCCGTTCTGATCTCTCTAGCTCTAGAATATTGAAAATAAGTGCCAAGGAACGTTTTTTGAGTCTTGGAAGCCTCTAATTATACTTATCTTCTTCAAATTTGGAAAGATATGGGATTTGGGATGTTTTTTTAGTCTTGGAAGCCTCTATTTATACTTATCTTCTTCAAATCTGGAAAGATATGGGATTTGGGCCAAAAATTTGTCAAATCTACCCGTTCAGCGACCCATAAAACCCGATCGGCAATTGCCGATCTCACGTGTGGGTTGCCGATCTCTCGTCAAAACTAATGGGGTGAAAATACCAACTCGGTGACCCAGGCAAGGACTCGGCGATCGCCGATCTCGCCTTTTGGGTTGCCGATCTTGCACCATAGCAAATCGGGATAATTCACCACTTCGGCGACCCAACCACGAAGTCGGCGATCGCCGATGTGGTAGTTTGGGTCGCTGATTCTGCCTCGAACGGAATTTTGGCTTTTTCTTCAATCTTCTCTCACTTTTTCCTTTTCCCGATGCAAGTTAGCATCAATTGCCCCCATGGTACTTGGTCAAATCTTGTAAATAACTCAAATGTGCGTGAAATCTTCATAAACAACCACAAACCAGACCAAACATAATAATTCCTTAAAGAAGATAAATGATGCATGAAAATATCACGTAATAATCTAGTCTAAGGTAAAAAGTGAGCAAATTCACATCAGTAAAATACACAAAGTGAGGGTTTATCATTCATGCTGAGCTCATGTAGAAGAGATGATAACCAAACAACTTCCGCAGTGGTATTGGCAAGTGCTCGATATTCAGACTCACTGCTAGAACGAGCAACGGTAGGTTGTTTCTTGGCATTCCAAGAAACCAAATTTCCATCTAGAAAAATTGAGTACACGTAGGTGGACTGGCGAGTATCGGAGCAATGTGCCCAATAAGCGTCGGAGTAGGCAATAACATCACGACTTGAAAGTGATTGATAGTTGGAGCTTACAAGAATTGACTGACAGTGTTAACAACATATGAAAGATCCAGTATGGTGTATTAAGATATTGGAGAGCACCAACTAATGAACGAAAATGAGTGATGTCTGTATAAAGTTGACCGTCAGCGGTAAGAGAAACTCCAGCAGCGAACAGAGTAGAGAAGATCCGACCGCTTAAGAATGTCCTGCGCATATTTTGATTGACATATAAATAAGCCAGATGAAGTGTAATTTACTTCAAACCCCAAGAAATAATTATTCTTCCCAAGACCCTTGATAGCGAACTCAGAATGAACCCGATAAATAAACACGAATTTATTTTCTGTCGAAATAATGTCAGCTACTTAAATAAGAAGATATTTTAAGGTGGTGCCGTTGCTATAGATAAAGAGAGATGTGTCAGCGCGGCTAGAGATAAAACCCATTCGAGTGAGAAAGTCACTCAAACGCTGGAACCAAGCCCGTGGTGCTTGTCGTTACCCGTTAAGAGCTTTAGAGAGACAACAAACATGATTTAGGAATTTAGGATCCACATATCCTGGTGGTTGTTCCATGTATATTGGCGTATGTAGAATGTCATTCAAGAAGGCGTTCTTAACATCTAGTTGATGCAAGGACAAATTTTGATGAGTAGCGAGGGCGAACACAACACTTACCGTTGCACCTTTGACTACCGGACTAAATGTATGAGAGAAATTGAACCCCAAAATTTGCGTGAAACCTTGAGCCACTAAACGTGCTTTGTGCTGATCGATTCTTCCATCAGATAAAAACTTATTCCGAAAAACCCATTTAGATCCCACAATGTTAACTCATGGAGGGTGAGGAATAAGAGTCCACGTGTTATTTGAAGATAGCGCACACATTTCTTCCTCCATCGCAGCAATCCAATGTGGGTGTTTTGCGGCAGATTTGAAGCCATGAAGGTCGGAGTGTGCGAGAAGAGCCTGCTGCAAGGTTGTGTGCGAATAATCATCAATATGTCGAGGCTTTAAAATCCTTGCTTTTGCACAAGTAGTCATAGGATGGGTATTGAGTGGTGTAGCAGTCGGCAGAGCAGGTTGTTGTTGTGCAAGATCTTGCGGCGGATTATTCTGGGCGAGAGCTTGCGGTAAAGTAGGTGGAGTAATTGTGTGAGGTGCTGGATGCACATCATCAGCGGGATCACAAAGCTGACATATAGAAGACGAGTAGGGAAGAGATGCAGCTGAGCAATGATCATCACAACCACACTGTTCAATAGGTTCTTCAAAAAGTGAAATATCAAGAGAAGAAGAATTAACTTTGGACGAGGATTTTGTGGTAGGAAATAATAACTCATCAAATTTAGCATGTCGGGTGATGTAGATGTGAGATAAAGCGGGATCAAGGCAGCAAAATCCTTTGTGATTAGGAGAATATAAAATAAATATTCAAGGGTTGCTGCGCTAAGAGAATTTTATAGTTTCATAGTCATGAATACACGGCCAAACTTGACATTCGAAGGGGTGAAAATTTGCATAATTCGGAGAAACTCCAAATAGGCATTCAAATAGAGAAATACCATCAAGAACTAAGGAGCGTAGGCGATTAATGGTGTAAACTGCAGCACTGAATGCATCATCCCAAAGTGAGAGCGGAAGACGTGCATGGAATAACATGACGAGACCAGTTTCAGTAATGTGGCGATGTTTACATTCGGCTCGTCCATTTTGCGCTGGTGTTATGGACAAGATATGAGAAGTTGAATTCTCTTTTCAAGAAGAAAACTTTGAATAGAAGTGTTAGTAAACTCAGTGCCACCATCTGACTGAAACTTCATTATAGAGCGATTAAACTAATTTGTCACAAAGGCTGTAAATTTTCTAAAAACCGTTGGAAAATCAGATTTAAAAGCTAAAGGGTAAAACCAGGTGAACCGTGAGTGATCCTCGATAAATACAACATAATAGCAAAACTTGCCAGTAGATAAAATAGGAGCTGGTCCCTAAAGATCACAATTAATTAAATCTAAAATGTGTGATGCTCACTTTTCATTAAAACTAAAAAGTAATCGTTTGGCCTTAGCCAACTGACAAGAAGCACATAAAGATGGTTTTGGTAAACATGAGGTAACAGAAAGAAAACCCAATTTATTCAACAAAGAAATGGAATCAAAAGCAACATGCCCTAGCCTATAATGTCATAACTCAAATGACGCGCGTAGAGAGCGTTGCTTCAAGTCAGCAATAAGGGCTGGGCGAATCGATTCTAAGACATATAAACCATGATTACGGCATCCTCTTGCAAGAACCTCTTTGGTGTGGCGATTCTGAATTTGAAACAAGTTATTAGAAAAAATAACATTAACCGGTAAATCACATGTGATCTTGTTGATAGATCACAAATTCTTTGTGAGTTGAGGTACTACCAGCACATCTGATAACATAATGAATGAGGAGAGTCGAGAATTACCAATGCAAGAAATATGAAGTTCATCCATGTTTCCAACTACCACTCTATCAGTACCAGAATATAGATGTGAGTGTTCCAAAGAGGCGTATAAAGGTGCCATGTGAGAGGATGCACCGGAATCAAGATACCAATCTAAGGGATTTGATTCATTTATAGAACACCCTGCATAAAATGCCTCAGCAAGGTTAGCATGAGAAGAGGATGATTGGTGATATCTTTTGGGGTAGGCGGAAGCATAATAGCCGTCTATGCGGCATATTTGACAACGAGGTTGATGACATTGATTATTACGTCCATGACTTTTGCGAGACCCAGATCCACAACCACGAGCAAATGATAGAGACGAGACATGATGCTGATGTCCATTAAAAGCCATAGGAGAAGAGTTTGGCGCAACAAGAGATTCTTGGAAAGTGAAAAACTTACAGCCTTAGATAGCAGATCGCGGAACATGGGAAGAGGAGTAAGTGCCATTTGAGCCGCTGAAAAATTTGAGAATGATGGATCAAGGCCCCGTAGAAAGCAGTGTACCTTGTTCATTTCATCAACGGGATGCCCAATAGCGGCAAGCTGATCACAATAGGATATGAACTGGCGGCCGTATTCAAAAATGGTGCAATCACCTTTCTTGATAAGCTGGAGATCATCTTTAAGATGCAAGTCAAGGGATTTCAAGTTATCACTAAAGGCAACTTTAAGAGCCAGCTAAACAAAGCGAGATGTAGTGCATCCGAGTACTTTAAACATGGACTCCTCGGTGAGCGACGAAAGGAGAAGGCTGAGGAGTCACTGGTCATGTGCACGCCAAGTTTCGTAGCCGATTAGGAGTAGTGATGCCTCCAGTATTAACGATAGTCGGATGTGGTGAAGGTTTTGTGCCTTCGATAAACCCTAGAAGATTTTGGCTAGAAAGTAGAGTATGGATTTTGTTGCACCATAGTAAATAATTTGAGGATGATAGTTTAATGGAGATCATATAAATAAGGATGGAGAACGGAAACATATCAGTTGCTTGGAGACGAACGTAGAGGAGGAAGAAGAAATATAGAATATGGCAGGGTTTAGGATTTAGGATCGAGAATGATGGTTAATACCATGATAATTTGTGTATCAAAATATTATTTGGCTCTACTGTAAACTTGTATTTCAACTCATTAAATAGAGTACAAAAGATACAAAAATAGGGAAACAAATAAACGTAAATATCAACAAATATATGGAGATATCATCTAACAATGGGATGTGGAAAATATCTTCTAATTGATATAAACACACACAATAATAATAAGTTTGAGTTGAGGTTTATTATATTTGAGTCCTTATTAAAATCATATGTTAAACATGTTATGCAATCCAAGTATCAGATTTTCTCTGATATCTCTTTTACAAAGTTTCTCTCTATGTATCAGATTTTCTTTATCTTACTTGTTGCTCACCCTCATAATTATCTTCTTTTTTTATATGATAGAGATGAGATTACGTGAGAAAATATTTTCTCGTGAGGAATGAGAAAGTCATTTGATTACGTTTATATGGTTATGTGTTACAATATTTCTTGAATATCACCGTTGTTTGATTAGATTTACGTATGACGCTTGAATATTAATTTGATATTCGAGCAATGTCGTAAACAAAATCAAACAACTTTCTCATTTCTCATGAGATACTTTTTATTACCAAAACCAATCCCCTATATGATATATGTGCTATATATCAACTTCCAACATCCTTAAGCAATAATCAACTTCAACTGATTACAATCTAATAGCTAACAACACCAACACCAGCATCAAATAATTTCCACCTTTAATGTATATTACTTGCTTGTCATCAACTTTCTCTCTCCAAGTCCCATTACAGGTATAGACCATTTCCTTGATCAGAGGTTCAACCAATTAACTCAAGACACTTAAATCTCTTTGTAGGGTAAAATGGACACAAACATGCACGCTCAAACATAAAAAATAGGTCATTTTACACACATATCATAATCCCCCAAACTTGAACCTTTGATTGTCCTCAATCAAAACAAAGTAGAGCCTTTAATCTACCTCATGCAATACTTCATAGCTCATCAAAGTTATCTTAGCATGTTCAAGTAAAACGAGATTATCACCTAACTTTGTAACAAGGTTAATGCTAAGGACATGAACCACTCATCAAAAATGGATACAAGAAACGAAAGCACTCCCTCACGTGTTTAGGGACGATGAGATTCACTCAATCACAACATATCGAGCTTGATTTCCATAGGCTTGCATCCATTCTCACCACTATACTACAACGAGTTAGTTTCTAGAATCAAAAAGGTCTTTTTACGGGTTGTAACGTGGCTAACAAAAAGGTGGGTGGTTTTGGGCCAAAGTGACTAAACTTCTCAATTTCCCAAAACCCCCCAAACTTGTTCTCCCCGAGGCTTATTCATTTCACAACACCTTTTTTTCTTTTCTTTTTCATCTTCTTTTTCATAATTTTTCAATTGCACCATCATTCATTCATTTTGTCGGTGCTTTTTTTTCTTTTTTTCAAACACTTGCACCAAAAATTTTGTTAGTGCCACATTTCCTAGGATTCAAACCAATCCTTTATTTCATATGTTTCATGCCTCAACATTTCCCATCATCACAAATCCAATCAATTCCCAACCCAACTCTCATCACCATGTTCACCCTCATACACTCTTTCCCCCCAAATATGGTATCATATCAAGAACATTCACAAATAAAGCTCAATCACGGGGGTCAAAGATACGAAAGGCAAATTAATAAAAACAACCACCTTATACTCCCGGTGTGAAAGGTAGGACTAAGAATCGATTGCCTAAGATCATTTTCTAGATACACACTCATGCCAATAGATAGCAAATGGATGCAACTTCTAGATCTCGTACTCTCAATCTTGCCACTCACAAACAATATAGATATGACAATATCATGGCTCAAACCTCACAGCTTTTTGTCAAGTCCTATGCATTAACCACACACAAAACTCGGCAATTCAAAAGTTAAACTTAAGACATGCTTCGACAACTAGATTCTGCCCTATCATTGGTTGAGATAAACATTCAACTTCACAAAGTAAATCATGATTCAAACCTCAAGTCTAGTTCGGGTTCATCACACACACACAAGCACACAACAACCTAAAAACAATCTACATGCATACAAGAATCTAACAACAATCTAAATGCAATTCAACTAATTGGCAAGAGAAACGATAGAATGCATTACCCATTGGTAGCCACGATCGAACCGCTTCTCCAAGACCTTATTGGTACCTACTCATATCAACAAAAACACCACCAAACTATTGAGCATAAAACAAGCCAACAAAGCTCTCATTTCCACCAAACTTTCCACTAACCAAATATCAACAATGATAAGACAATATCCACTAGCTCAACCATACAAACCAAACGAATAATCCACAACCATGCCAAATAGAAAGCATTAAATCATGCAAGCTCGCTAATAATCCATCAAAACATAACATATAATCATTAAAACCAAATATCCAATCCACATCCAAATCATCCAAATCTAAAGTAAATCTAATCAATCATTATACAACCCAATCGAAGATAGAATCATTATTCAAACAAACTAAACTAAACTAATACAAGATAAGATAGGAGAAGAGAGGAGAAGAATGAACCAAGGCACCGGCTACCGGCACATCCCCCCAAACTTAGTCAAGTGAGACTAAGTTTGCAAAAATGGTGGACGGTGCATCGTCACTCCTCTCGATCTTGTAGTTTCTCCTAACAAACAAAAAACCAAAAAAACTAAACATTAATTCAAAATCAAATCAACTAAATGCAATTTAAACAAAAGAAAGAAAATTGGTTGGGTTGACTCCCAACAAGAGCTTCTGTTTACGTCGGTAGCTAGACGACCTTACCATGTCATCCATTGTCAAAAACCTTGTGAAATTTTAGTATACCTTTCTCTACCGATCGAACTTTACTTAGAAGCAACTTGTTGATTGATCTACATCCTAAGCTTCCTCCAACCAAACTTTCCCTCATTACTATTCGGAATTTTCTCAACACAAGCACACTATCTAACACACCATCTAACCATGTCTCAATCACCAATGACCTTCAAATACACCATCGGGATTATATTTCCTCAATCCATCTCCTTTAACAACCAACTCATAAACCTCTTTCACCTTGTTTGTTAGAACTACTACCTTTTCAACCTTGTCTATTAACCGGGAAGGAAAAACAAACACCTTTCAAATACACCATCGGGATTATATTTCCTCAATCCATCTCCTTTAACAACCAATTCATAAACCTCTTTCATCTTGTTTGTTAGCACCACTACCTTTTCAACCTTTTCTATTAACCGGGACGGAAAAAAACACCATATCTCCACGTATTTCTCCCGTTATAATCTTTTCCTCACACTCTTCCATTAGTTGTGCAAAAATGGGAACTTCTTAAATTTCCTCGGGTGAAGGCATCTCATTATCACCTTTCTTCATACTATCTACATATTGCACCAACTTTTTTGTTCCCTTGTCCTCGTCATCTTCTTGAGATAACACCTCACCCTCCTTTTAAGGTCTTTCCCCTTGCACCACTTCTATCTCCTCTTCTTTGACTTCATCAATATTCATCTTTGTATCTTCCATTGCCTTTTGCTCTTCAACATCACTCACACTTTCCTTGGATTTCATCACAATGCTTGCACTCTTATCCCCCATATCTTCATTAATCACAAGCGCTTCCATTTACGTCGATAGCTAGACAACCTTACCATGTCATCCATTGTCAAAAACCTTGTGAATTTTTCGTATACCTTTCTCTACCGATCGAACTTTGCTCGGAAGCAACTTGTTGATTGATCTACATCCTAAGCTTCCTCCAACCAAACTTTCCCTCATTACTATTCGGAATTTTCTCAACACAAGCACACTATCTAACACACCATCTAACCATGTCACAATCACCAATGACCTTTCAAATACACCATCGGGATTATATTTCCTCAATCCATCTCCTTTAACAACCAACTCATAAACCTCTTTCACCTTGTTTGTTAGAACCACTACCTTTTCAACCTTGTCTATTAACCGGGAAGGAAAAACAAACACCTTTCAAATACACCATCGGGATTATATTTCCTCAATCCATCTCCTTTAACAACCAATTCATAAACCTCTTTCATCTTGTTTGTTAGCACCACTACCTTTTCAACCTTTTCTATTAACCGGGATGGAAAAAAACACCATATCTCCACGTATTTCTCCCGTTATAATCTTTTCCTCACACTCTTCTTCCATTAGTTGTGCAAAAATGGGAACTTCTTAAATTTCCTCGGGTGAAGGCATCTCATTATCACCTTTCTTCATACTATCTACATATTGCACCAACTCATTTGTTCCCTTGTCCTCGTCATCTTCTTGAGATAACACCTCACCCTCCTTTTGGGGTCTTTCCCCTTGCACCACTTCTATCTCCTCTTCTTTGACTTCATCTATCTTCATCTTTGTATCTTCCATTGCCTTTTGCTCTTCAACATCACTCACACTTTCCTTGGATTTCAACACAATGCTTGCACTCTTATCCCCCATATCTTCATTAATCACATTGCCACTTATCCTCGAAATTAGTCCCGTGCCCTTTGAAACTCTCTCTTCTTGATCTGTTTCATTCCATGGCTTGGCAACGGTTGATTCTTGTGTTGGAGTCTCTTCGAGTTTCCCCTCATACTTCTCAAACATTTTTTCATTCACCACCTCACTATATCTACGTGGCCTCCTTAACAAGTTAAATTGTTCTTGCATTTGATCCAATTGGCTCCTCCTCATCTCATTTTCTCCATACTCCATTTCAACCTTCAACGGATGGTAATCCCTTTTCTCTTCCGGCCATTGGTAATTACATTCAAACATCTTCTCAAATACATTTTGAAGAGGCTTCCGTGGTCTTTGTCTTTCCATCACTTTAGCTTTCATCTCCGCCAATTGCCTTTCTAAGTTATCAATTCTCTCCGCATTCACTCCATTGTAGCTTCCACTTAGAACAATTGTGCTTTGGACCCAATTATCTACACGACCTACAAAATCAAACAAACAAATCTCAACTAAAAGATAAAAATCCAACAACAAAACAATAAACAACTAATCTAACAAATGTTAGTAATCACCTAGACAATTTAACAAACACCTAGCCTCCAATATCCACACTTTCAACAATATCCAATGACCTACTAATTAAGATCCCCGACAACGGCACCAAAAACTTGATGTGGTTAAAATTGATCACCCAAAATTAACACTTCTCAAGTAATAAAATATCAATCCAAGGATCTTCTCACTTCGCCCAAAGGAATACCGTTTACTTATGAGGATTCTTATAGCTAGGCAAGTATAAGTCATTGATAGTTGTTTAACTAGGCAAAATCAAATCCAAACCAAACCATGCATAAATGTAATAAAGCAATTACCAGATATGTGCTATTTCACTTTCAAGCTAAAACAATCAATTAACTGTGTTTAGGTAGATTAAAGTATCAAGTTTAACAATGAGAATAGAGTGAGTGTTGAGTGAATTTCAATTGTGTTAAATTGAATCAAATCATGTTTTAAACCATTTTTTAATCCCTAGGAGGTTGAGCAATCGACCCTACACTCGTTAACCCCTTGTCACGGCGAGCTGACGGTTGATGATACTAGGATTCGCAAACAGCTACGTTATTAAGCCCTAGACCACTCCAAATAGAACATCAATTATTGCCCTACGACCTAGCCCCGCACAGGGATTGGAACTAAAATTGTAAGAATCTACACTATTCACGATGATTCCGCCCGCGTGTTTCCTGCAGCGTTCAAGTCAACTACCCCCTAAGCTGGCTATTACCTACACCTAAGAGGTAAGGAACAAGCTCTAGTGCAATTCAAGCTCTCAAAGGGTAGTAAACAATCAAATTCAATATCAATCCAACACAATATCCATTCAACAACACTCACATATGAATTTAGTTCCTCATACCTTCAATTGTGTACAAAGCAATATAGAAATTGATAGAATCCATTACAAATAGATAGGGAAAAATGATATTCTTCCTCACTTGTCTTCCTTGTACTCAATCTACCCCTTGCTCTTCCTTGATCTTCACCAAATATGGAGGAATGAGGCCTAGATCTCCTTGGATGTGGATGGGGAGTGTTTGGAAGATGGATTGGGAGAGAATTCTCGTGACGGTTATTTGGAATTTGACCAAAAGTTCTATTAAAGTTTGAAAATTCCCTTTTTATAGACGAGCAAACAGGGCCTCGGATCGTTCGGTCCACCCGTGGCTCGCCCGGTTGAGGTCGAAAGCCTGCTCTCTATTGGCATGGCTCGGTCGAGCCTGCACAGCTCGGCCGAGCGAGCTCTCTGACCAGCTTGGCTCGGCCGAGCCTGCTCCGCTGGGCCGGTCGATGCCTCTGAACTCCGAAAACTCTTCCCTCTGCTCTGCTCGGGCGAGCCTAACCTCTTTTGTATCCAAGCTCGGGCGATTTGCCTCCAAAACTTACCAAAAAGTGCCGATTTATGCTCAAATCACGTCCTACAACATTCAAAACACAAAAACACGAAAACATGACAAAAGAGCAACAAAAACATATGATATGAGGGTAAAATGGATACAAACATGTAGGCTCACACATCGAAAAATAGGTCATTTTACGCACATCACTAAGCAGTTGCTCCGACATTATTCAGCCCATCTTAGCCTCTGCCACAACATCACAACAAGGCTGGGAATCACTTCTGGCCAGTTATGCTGGTTCTTCCAGATCCCGAATCATTGCTCTAAAAACTAAACTTGCTAAAAATCCCAAGGGATCACGTCCAATTGCAGAATTCCTTCATGAGATGCGCCAAATTGCTGATGAATTGGCTCTTGCCCAAAGCCCAATTCATGAGGAGGATTTAATGATTCACATCTTTAAACAACTCGGAGATGAGTTCAACACTATTATCACAGCGATAAAGGTTCGTGAAACTCCCATCTCCTATAGTGAATTATTTTCTAAATTGGTGGATTTTGAGCGAGTTTTGAAGGAACAAGAATCTGCCATGGCTCCTGTTGTTACGACACATAATACACAAAATACTTCGTATACTCAACGATCATCGTATGCGCATCAAAATGCTTATAGTTCAACTAGAAACTCCAGACGTGGCCGCCGTTCTCGCCACAGATCTTGGTCATCTCCAGGTGGTGGACGCGGGGCTCGATCTGCCATGTTCTGCAGTTTTTGCAATATTCCTAGACTCGTGATTGCCAAAATTGGGGCAATTTCTACGTGATAACAACATTCAGCTTCATGCTTCCTCCAATTTTGCACATGGTCAGCTACCTGTTGTCAATGCCACCATTTCACGTGGTACTGTTTCAACGCCACCGCAATGGCTGATGGATACTGGTGCTTCACATCATGTAACTACGGCGCCATCTGTGTTACTAGATTTCTCTGACTATGGCGGCACATATGAGTTCTTTTTGGGAACGGTACATCTCTTCCTATAACACACACAAGTTATACACACTTACCTACTACCCATCGTTCTTTGAAATTAACCAATGTTCTTTGTGTTCCAAACTTACACCGTAACTTGATTTCTGTGGCTAAACTTTGTAAAACTAATCATGTTTTTGTTGAATTTTTTTACACTCATTTTCTGGTAAAGGTCGCAGCACGGGGGCGCCTCTAATGAAGGGCATGAACGCTAATGATGTTTATTGCGCAGATTCTCCATATTAGCCCCAAAGAAATGTCATGTCTCCATTGGCTCCTCAGCATTTGCATCATAATCTTGGTCACCCTTCATCCTCAATCTTTTGTTATCTTTTGCATCACTTAGGTTATTCCGCGATGTCTAAAGTTTCTTTACAGTGTGATTCTTGTTCTGTGAACAAAAGTCATAAATTTTCTTTTAGGCAAAAGTCATTTCACTGTACCAAACATTTACAGTTATTATATTCAGATGTTTGGGGGCCTACTCATGAATCAATGAATGGTTTTCGATTCTATGTCATTTTTGTAGATTTTTACACAAAATACACTTGGTTATTTCCCATGAAAAAGAAATTAGAGGTTGCTTTGATCTTTCCTATATTTAAAAATTTGGTCGAAAAGTACTTCAACTATGACATAGTTTCAGTGTTCACAAACAGAGGTGGGGAATATATCAAATTAGTTCCATATTTCAACTCATGCAGTATATCTCATTTTACCACAACTCCTCATACTCCTGAACAAAACGGTGTCGCTGAAAGGCGACATCGTCACATAGTTGAAATCGGATAGAGTCTCCTACACTTTGCAGGTCTCCCATTGTCCTATTGGTCATATGCAATTCAGATTGTTGCTTATCTTATTAATCGTCTTCCCACTCCAACTTTGCAACTTCGCTCTCCATTTCAAATGATTCATCACAAAATTCCTAACTACAACAAGCTTCAACCATTTGGTTGTTTGTGCTACCCGTGGTTACGCTCATACTATGCTTCCAAATTACATCCTAGATCTAAGCCATGTCACTTTTTAGGATACTCCACGTCTCAGTCTTCTTACAAGTGTTAGGATACTACTAAAAACCGTCCTTTTTTATCTCGTCATGTCAAATTTGTGCAGGATATCTTTCCAGGAAGGCTGCGCAATACAACATCGGAATTCAAAAACCTTGTGAATGATGGTGCCTCCCAGTTGTTATCCTCAACTTCCAGCAATCCAACATCTGCTCCTCCACCTATTTCATCTTCATTTTTGCTTCCAGTTTCATCACCTGCTCCTCCTGCTTCATCAAATATGCCAAACTCAAACTCAACTTCGCCCAATGCAAATTCACCCATTCCTCAACCTCATCATCATCCTGATTCCTGTTCACAAAATAACATACCCACTCCCGACCATTCCACTGAAACACCTATAGTTCAACCACGCCGTACCAAAAAACCAAATCCCAATTACTACAGTGACACTTTTGTAAATGTAACCACAACTCATCCTATTCCCTTAGCCCTTGAACCATCAACTGTGACCCAAGCTCAAAAAGATCCACTTTGGCGGTAAGCTATGGATGCTGAATATAATATTGTTCACAAAAATGGTACGTGGCAGCTGGTTCCAAAATCAAATCATGTTCCTATAGGTTGCAAGTGGGTTTTCGCATTAGGAGAAATCCTGATGGAACAATTGACAAGTACAAAGCCCGTCTTGTAGCTAAAGGTTTTCTACAGCAGCCCGGGAAAGAATATTTTGAAACAATCAGTCCTGTCATGAAACCAACTACTATCCGGGTAGTTCTTACACTTGCCCTGATTCACAACTGGCCTCTTCATCAACTAGATGTCAACAATGCTTTCATGCATGGTACCTTGCATGAAGATGTCTATATGATTCAACCGCCAGGATACATCAACCAGCAATTCCCAAACCTTATTTGCAAGCTTTGTAAAGCAGTTTATGGTTTGAAGCAAGCACCTCATGCCTGGTATATGGAGCTTACTCAATTCCTGATTGAATGTGGCTTCAAGATATCTCTTGCTCATCACTCTTTGTTTATCTATAATAAGGCAAGATTACTAACATACTTTATGGTCTATGTGGATGATATTGTTCTCACTGGAAGTGACTCTGGCTTTCTTGAGCAGTTTGTTCATCAACTAGGTGCACGGTTTTCAATAAAAGATCATGGACCACTTCAACATTTCTTAGGTATTGAGGTGATTTCGACACCCGCAGGTCTCTTCTTATCTCAGCATCGTCATATTCATAATCTTTTACATCAATCAAATATAGAGGGTGCAAAAGAGGTTATTACACCTCTTTCGTCTCCTGGCTCTTTGTGTGCTCATGATAATTCTGGTGATGTGGATCCTACTTCTTATCGGAAGCTTGTCATGATATCTCCTACGCTGTCAATGAACTCTCCCGCTTTATGCAAGCACCGACAAACAATCATTGGCAAACACTCAAGCGGGTTCTTCGTTATCTAAAAGGAACTATTTATCATGGCATGTTCCTCACTCATGGTTCCTCGCTTCAACTAACTGCATTCTCTGATTCTGACTGGGGGGTTGTTCAGGATGGTGGACGATCGACTACTGCATATGCTTTGTACCTTGGGAATAATATTATTTCTTGGCGCTCAACTCGGCAAAAATACTATCTCGATCATCTACAGAGGCTGAATATCACGCTCTTGCAAATTTGGCTGCTAAGATAATGTGGATTAAAAATTTGCTTTTCGAACTTGGAGTTCAACTTTCATCTTCCCTACTTATCTATTGTGATAGCACCGGTGCCACATATACTTGTGCAAATCCAGTATATCACTCTCGCATGAAACACATAGCTTTGGACTATCACTTTGTTTGGGAGTTGGTTTCAGACGGGGTCTTGCGAGTGCTTCATATCAATACCAAAGTTCAGATTGCGGATGTACTCACCATGTGTCTTCCTCGACGATCTTTTCTTAATTTTAGATCCAATATTGGTGTCTCCGATGGATCCTCAATCGTGCGGGGGCGTATCACTCATATAAATACATAGTATCACTCATATAAATACATAACATTACCTTAGACACTAATTTAGGACATGTGCACATTTTGTATTTATTATTTATAAATTATGTGGCTATATATTGAGCCAATACTTGAATTGTACATTATTATGTTTAATACAATACAATCTTTCTAATAACAAATATTGATCTTTTTTAACAAAATTCTTCAGCTGACTCAGGTCGAAGGTCACAATAGTTAGTTGAGCTTTATCACACTCCACTTGCTAGACTCTTCCTTCTGCAGTCTTTGTTGTACATGGTATTTGAATACGGGTAGCTGCATCGACTCTTATACTGTATATAGAAGCTTCCACAAATCTCAACAACAGGGTGTGAAGGTTTGAGTTCTCTTCTCGAATGACAAATCCTAATGGCCGATCCTACACATCTGTGATCTCTCATAGCCTATACTAATGAGCAATTAGACGACTCTGGTGCTCTCGTTTGACAAGCGTACAAAAGTCTTGTGATAAAGATGTACGAAAAGCTTAAGAGCTTTTAATAACAATGGCAATCTTTAAAAGTAGCACCAGTTCTCTTCTTCTTTTTCAGCAATATGTTACTGTTATTTTGAGACGGATATGTATAGATTTCATTAAAAATATATAATCATTGTTACTTGCATGAATATGATACTCCCTCCGTCCTATTTTAATAGTCATGTTTCCCATTTCCGTCCGCCCCACTTTAATAGTTTTGTTTCTAAAAAAGGCAACTTTTTCACACTCAACAATAAAATATTAATTTCACTCAACTTATTCTACACTCACATGTCTTGGTTATTGTGCCAAAAGCAAACGGGACTATTAATCTGGGATTGAGGGAGTATTAAATAGTGAATAAATGACTTTTTTCTTTCAAAATAATAATGAGTACTTTAAATATAGTGGTAAAATCTGGAATAGCAAAAATTAAAAAGCAAAACCAATGTATAGCAAGTCTTATGAAAAACTCCACAAAATAGCAAAAGTGAAATTTTTTAGGTTAAAATGTCTTAATCACAACATCACTTCTCTTGATTTGTGTGAACTGTGTAACAGCTTCATTCTTTTTTAATTTTTTTGACACAACTCATTTTTTAATTATTTTTAGATAAGTCCTCATAATTTAATATAATATTTGTAGTTGAATATTTAAGATTTGGCTGGAAATGCACATCCAGTTGGAACTCGAATAAATCCGGCTGGAAGTCGTGTTTAAATATATTAAATCATATTCTGCAAAATGGGAAAAAATATATTTAATAAATCATTGGACTAATAATTCGAATGGAAGTCATATGAAATCAGGCTGGAAATACGTCAAGAAGCTGGAAATCCTATTAAATTCCGGATGGAAGTCGGAATTAAAATATATTAAATCCAGAATTAATTCAAATATTTTTTATTGTAATTGTGATGGAAGTCGAACATTCCAGCTGGAAGTCGGCTAATTGAGCTTGAAGTAGAAAAATTCGGATGGAAGTTGGATTTAAAATATATTAAATCCAGAATTAATTCAAAGTTTTTTTTTTTGAATTTGGGATGGAAGTCGAACAATCCAGCTAGAAGTAGGCTAATTGAGCTTGAACTAGAAAAATCCGGATGGAAGTCTCAATAAAAATATATTAAATCCAGAATTAATTCAAATAATATATTTTTTGAAATTGGGCTGGAAGTAGAACAATCCAGCTGGAAGTCGGCTAATTGAGCTGGAACTATAAAAATCCGGATGGAAGTCGCAATTAAAATATATTAAATCCAGAATTAATTCAAATAATGTTTTATTTTAAATTGAGCAGGAAGTAGAACAATCCAGCTGGAAGTAGTCTAATTGAGATAGAACTCGAAATTTCGGATGGAAGTCGGAGTTTAAATAATTTAAATCGACATTTTTTCGAATAATAAATGCTAGAAATTCGGCTGGAAGTTCAACAAAATCAGCTGGAATTCGTTCAATTGAGATGGAAGTCGAGCAATATAGCTGGAACTCGGGTTTTGT
>JAPKLW010000838.1:251922-306585 GCA_026898455.1 Plectranthus barbatus
TGTCGTGAATTTCAGCTGGATCTTATTCCATGCTCGCATGCTATTGCAGCAATTCGGTTAGTAAATATATAAATACATCATTCTTTAATTATAATGTTCACTACTTAATCATTGTTGTTGACACAGCTTCAAGGGTACGAGTATATATGACTACGTTTGGTCATACTACAAGACATCGAATTGGCAAGAAATATATGGAGGGGTCATACACTCACTGCCTCCCAAAGATGAGTGGGTTGTATCACCAGAAGCACAAGCTTGTGTTGTTTTGCCGCCGATTGTGAATCGGCAAGCCGGTCGACCAAGAAATAGTCGTCGTCCTTCAGGAGCAGAGGTAGGACAAACATCAACTTCTAGACGACGAGCTCCAAAGAAATGCAGTATATGTGGATCTACAAGTCACACGAAACGTGGCTGTCCAGAAAGAGTTCCGCCTAATAAATTTGTTTGGTTTTTAGGAATTATATTGCCTCATGTATTGTAATATGTTCGATTTACTTGTCTTAAATTTGAGGACATGAAATTCCGTTCAAAGTGCTTGTGATTCCCATAATTTATATTTTATGTGCTTAGCTTTTCAATTTTAAATAAGAACAAATTTTACATAATTTATATTATTTGAGAATCGCAACATGTAATGTAATGTAATTTTCAAAAGATCACACACGAAAATGTATTTAAAAAGGACTTCCAACCGATTTTTGTTGAATTCCATCTCATTTAAGCGAGTTCCATCTGATTTAATCCGAATTCCATACGAATTACATACGAATTCCATATGAATTTCCAGACGAATTCCATACCGAATTCCACAGCCGAATTCCAGCTATAATGGCCGAGTTCCATCCGAATTTAATTAATTCCAGCCCAATTCGAACCGAGTTCCATCCCATTTTCAAAGGCAAAGTCCGACGCACTATTTTTATTAATATTTTAGTGAAATCCTAAATGGATAATAATAAAATAAACAAACAGTTGTAATTTTCGCACAAAACGATAAAAATGATTGGATGATTGAGACATTGTTGACAGAGAAAGTACACTTTTGCTATTTTGTGGAGTTTTTCATAAGGCTTGCTATTAAGTGAATGTGTTTTATAACTTTTGCTATTTAAAATTATTCCCTCTTAAATATATTATTTAGAAAGTTGATTAGGATTGAATAAGGCTCGATTAAGTTCTTGAACTTTAAAGAATTTTATAAAAAAATTCAAAATTAATCGATTCAACATTAAATAAGTCAAATTTAAGTACGATACAACTTGACTCGATTCAATTACACTCCTACATAAAATCACTCTCTCCATATTTCTTGCTCTATACTTACTGTTTCCCAGTTGTTTTTGGAGAGTAAGCTACTCGAAAAAGTTCATATTTATTTTATCAGTTCTCCAAATCGACGTTGCTGAAATTAAAATGAAGAACAATAAAATTGAAAAAAAAAATTAACGCCGACAATTCTTTAATAGAAAATTTGACAAATTTTTTTTCAACCGTCGAAAACACATAGTCATAATTTAGTCCAAATGCAACTAAATAAATCAATTCTTTCTCGATATTAAGTTGACTATTAAATTGAAAATGTACTCGATATGTTTAACAAATAATATAAATAAACTTCTAAGCTTTATAAGAATAAATATACTTTTAATGTCTTCCACCAAATATTTATGTACTACCTCCGTCCCGCGCTATTAGTCCCATATGGTTTCGGCACAGGAACCAATGTTTGTGAGTGTAGTGGAATTAATATTTTATTGATGAGTGAAAAAGTTTGTCATTTAAGGAAATGGGACTAATAGAGTGGGACAGACCAAAAAGGCAAATGTGACTAATAGAGTGGGACGGAGGAAGTATTATATAACCCTTCTTAATTTCCACAATTTATTCTAATATAAAAAAACTTAAAAATTATTCTTATTTCTGATAAGATATTATTATGCAAAAATAAATATATACAAATTATAATATTTTAACCAAAATCATTAGATTAAGAATTCGAATCTGTTAAATCAATATTAGAAGTTTTAAATATTATAACAAGAATTATTTGAATTTTTTTATTTAATTTACTTTTTAATTCAATTAGTCAATTAAAGATTCTGGAATATATATTACTCCCTCCGTCCCTTGGCATTAGTCTCATTTACTTTTGGCACAGTTACCAATGTTTGTGAGTGTAGTGAAATTAATATTTTATTGGTGTAAGGAGATTTTTTTTCCATTTAAGAAAATGAGACTAATTCTGCGAGATTGACGAAAATGAAAAATAAGACTAATTCTAAGGGACGAAAGGAATATAAAATAATTGTTTTTTTTAATTCTTGTAATTCAGCGGATTAATTTTTAAAAAAGATTTTATGTTAATTTAAATGCACAATCCTATGTGTTCTCATTAAGGTTGGAATTAATTATCTCTTGATCATTGATAAAGTAATTACACAAAACATATTATATAGCAATTCTAAAACTAAATGGTCCGAAAATTTACAATATCATTACTCAAATTCCTAAACTATATACATTTTACAACTGATCATTTCGTCATGTGTGCTTTTCGTTATCTTGTAAAACTGGGACAAAGACTTGTGAACATTGTCGATGAGTTGTGTTGAAAGCAGAAGGTGAGGATGAAGGTAGAGAGAGAGAGAGCTTGGTGGATGTTTCTCTCTCCTCTTCATGGATGGTGTCAAGAATCCTCGATGCCCGGTTCCTCATAATGCTCACAAACTGGGGAGGAGCCACTTCGCTGATGAATCTGGCAACACGCGAATTCGCCATTCTCCCTTTATGTATGATATTCTTCTTCTATCTCTAGAGAGTTGTTTTCAGACACTGGAGATATGTGAGGGAAGGTGGGATTTAGTTGAAAATATTGTAGCTCAAGGGTGTGAATTTATAGCTAATTTAGACTGGATAATGTTGGATTGATTATCACCCATATTTTTTATTTTGGTTTTTTAAGACTTAGATAGAGTCAGTACTCGTTATCCAACAATTTAATTGAATTTAGCAGTTTCTGCCACATCTTGCTTTTATCAAATGGTTGATGCGACGTCATATTTATGAGGCGTGACAGAAGGGTAGTTTGTGACAAGAAATGGGGTTCATTATACTCCCTCCGTCTCATTAGATTAGTCCAATTTGATTTCGGCACAGAAATTAATATTTATGAGTGTAGTGGAATTAATATTTTATTGATGTAAGGATATTTTTTTTTTATTTTAAGAAAGTGGACTAATCTGGTGGGACAGACGAAAATGGAAATATGGACTAATCTGGCGAGACAGAGGGAGTATTATATATCATATCATTACCATATACACTAAAAATTAATATAAAAAAATATAAAATTAAATACTCCATCCCTTCTACTTTATTTATCTCATTCTTTTTTTCTCACTTATCAGTCTAATTAGAAAAAAAAATACACTTATTAATAAATTATTAATTTTTCTTATGTCTATCTCTAAAATTATTGTGCAAAAATAAAAATGAGGCAATTTAAATAAGATGGAAACAGTATATGATTTAGAGAGTTAATTTATCAACCATATTATTATATTTGACGATGCTTGAGGATCTGCTACAATATTATAGTACGTACCATCACATTATGTACACTCTAAATACAATTAATGCATAGTATTAATGGTAAATCAAGAAATTAATCGTGGGAGCTTATTGTTCTTCTGTCCATTTTCATTTCTCATCTCTAATTCAATTCTTTATAATTTGCTGTTGAAAATAACTACTCCCTGTGTCCCAAATTAATAGTCCCATTTCAAAATGGCACAATTACCAATATTTGTGAGTATAGTAGAATTAATATTTTATTGGTGAGTGTGAAAAAGTTTGCAATTTTAGAAAATGGGACAAACCAAAAAGGAAAGTGAAACTAATAAATTGGGACGGATGGTGTATTTCATAAAATTATTGGATTATTGTTAAGAATTAATATTAGTTTTGGTGTTTCGAGCTATTTAAGAATCAGTCAGTTCATATTAATTTGGATAGAGTAATTTCACGTTTCTAATTTTGTATCGGTTAATTGTGTTGTAAGAGATTAGAAATTACTCTATCCAGAAGACATCACTCAAAGACTGATTAAGCCAGTTCAACAGAAAAGCGGACGCACCAATCGGAGCTTATAAAGAGTTAATTGTGAAGCCTTAATCGAAACTATTGGTCCCCGATCAGAGTATTTTATATGCAACGGAAGTATTAATGTTATCTTGCACGTATCTTGCTAAGGTCTCGACTTAGCAAGTATTTATCTAAAATGTTTGAGCTCGTATATTTGTTAGTTCGATTGCAGTTTATACTTCAACACTTGATGTGTTGAGTTTTAAATATGTCTAAGAACAAACAATAAAGAAATAAAAATGCTAAGACACAAGGGTTTTTATAGTGGTTCGAGCAATTGTTCTACGTCCACTCTTCAGTCCTTTGACTAAAAATTCACCAGAAGAATGAGTACAAGGTCAGGCCTGATCTCTAACGTTGAGCAGCTCCTCCGTCTGGTCAGCGCGCACCTTCAAGCACCTCGATCTCCAATCTTCAACCAGTGTCGCTCCATAGAGTGAGGACAAACCTCCCTTCTCCTTGGACGTCGACTGATGGGAGTTTTATAGATCTTCCCGGAACCTATCCTTGTGTTGGCGTTGCTTGTACGAATCACTCTTGCACTTCAATAGTGACTGCTAGATTCTTTCTAGATTAGAAGGAATCCCAATATTACCTTTGGAATATAAACTTCACAGTTCTTCGAGCTTCTGTTATGAAAGCTTGCGAAAAGCTTCAATTAAGAACTTAGCTCGGATGAGTTTGCGTAATGTAGAGAATGTGTTTTATCTCTTTTGTTATCTCTAGTGTGTAGAAATTTGCGAACCTTTGAATCAAATAAGGATGACACCTATTTATAGGTGAAGATTCAAACGGTTGTTTGAATTTTATCCGTTAGACTCAAAGGGAATGTTCGCCTATCTGCATGCTTCCTTTTTCTGTAGTGGACAGAGACTCTTCAAGTTGATGATTGTTCCATTCTCTTGATTGGTTGGTTTTTCTTGTAATTTGTAATCCGTCTTATATTCGGCTCTTTAACTTCTTGATTGTTGATTGTCGTCTGCTAGCTACTGATGTGCGTCGGATGTCTCCGTAGTTTGCTGGAGTTCCTTCTTCAACATCCTTGTCGCTTCCTCCGCATTGCTAGCCTTTCTTTTCTCTTTAGCAATCTTTAACAATTTAGCAAGTTTGCTGACTGCTTCAGCAAACCAGATTCTTTCTTCCTCTTAATCTATTACAACTCGAGTATGAATTCCTGTACAGGACTTTTTACAATTGACTCGATACTGAGTTGCTAGAGTTTTGATGCACCAAAACATATCAAACTATGATTATGAATTGGTTTACAGGAGAGGGGTCTAACAATATTCCTAACAATTTCCCCCTTTTTGGTGCGATCAAAGTCTCTATCTTAAGCTTTAGTTCTAACTGATCATGGGAAAGCTGATTACTAAGATTACAAAAAAAATTCCTATCAATTATATTCTCAGTGTCTCAACTCCCGTAGACTCAGTATTGTTCCTAACCATTCCCCTTTAATGTATCAAGGGTATTGCTCGATAAAATGAATCAATCAGGTAAATAGCTCCATGGTATTTTTTTAAGTAAGCACAAAGCACATTTACGCATAATATCATCAAGCAATCACAGGAACATTTCACATACATCACATTCCACGTAGTTCGCTGATTACACTAAGTGTGTAATTTCAGCTTATCCAATTTAAATCAGCGTTGGACAATGAGATATTGTCTTCAACCTGGGTTAGTTTTCATTCAAGTCTCATATTCTGTTGTACACTCACATAACCCAAATTGAAGTAAAAAATTGTTCAGTCAGCTAGAAGATTTAGAGATTAGAGAGATATTACTTCTTAGTCGTTGAGGTGTCTGAATCAGCAGCATTCTTGACACCTGAAGAACCGGCATTGGGCTTCTTCATTTTGCTGAGAGCTTCCGTTGTCATCTTCATGAAGTTATCCACGAGAGCTTCTCTTTCTTGTCTTCTGATCCTTTCCTTCTCTTCAATTTTTCTCTCTTCTTCTCTCTCTTCTTCTTTGCGTTGTCTCCTTAGATCTTCTTCCTGTAGTCTTCTCGCTTCCAAACGACGAATTCTGTCCTCTTGTTCCATTCTCCTTTCTGCTTCTTCAGCTAACCTCTTCTCTTCCCCCTCTTTGATCACAGCGAAAATTCCGGTGGAGAAGGTCTCGATGTCGTCAAGTTGGATAGCAAGAATTTCGTCTTTAGCTTCAGACACTTTGGTCTTCCTCTCGCATGATTGGTACAATTTGCTCTCTGATACTCCGTCCTACCATGGTATGAATGCATTGCTGGAGATCCCTCTGATAAGTGCTGGTATTCAAAGGTTCAATTGCCATGAACGAAGGTTCCTCAGCAGGTACAATTTTATTTTCGGTGGTAGTCATGAGAGCTGTGGTTGCCAATCCTGGAGTCGAAGTGGATGATTGATCAGCCGGAGCCATTATAGAGTCTGTGATTTCCCTTCCTTCTTCTTCTTCGGCAGAAGGATTTGCGGATGACCTTACATCCTGTACCCTGAAAGGCTTGCTGGCGAGTTGGTTGAGGATTTTCTCCTTGAATTCCAACATCTTCCTCCTATCTTCTTCTCTTTTTCGTGCGGCTTGCTCTTCTACTAGCTTCTTCTTCATTTCTTCAGCTGCGGCCATTTGATGTCTGGTGGCAGGAGATTTGAATTTCTGGGTGAATGGTGGAGAGTCTTCTATGACATATTCTGATGGTGGCAGTGATTGATCTCCGGTAGCTGCTCTGTGAGCCTAGATCTTCTGTAGCCTTGCAGCAACCTGCTTCTCCGTATACTGTCTTTTGGGTGTCTGGTCCATCCAATCATCAGCCCATTCTTCTTCACTCCTCCAGTAATTAAGACCCATCCTTGCCATCATTATTGAGTGGTCCTCATAATGTAATTCATGAGTGGCATAATCAAAGAATCGTCATCTTTTGAACTCTGTTCTCAACCAGTCTTGATCGGATGAGTCCCATTGGAGTTCAGCAGGATATGAGTCCTTGACTTCTCCGGAAGCTTGAGTTTTGATGAACAAGCTTATGTCTCGTGCCCAGTAGATGAGATCCTGGTTCCCCTCAACTCTTCCTGTGACAGGAGGACACCACTTCGCAATCTGCTTTGCTTTGTAGTTCCTATCGGGTGATCCTTCTATGGGCACTCGTAGAGTTTCTTCTCGGAATATGGATTATCCATCTGTGATAGTTCTTGCATATTCTTCATCATGAGAGCTAGGAAGATCATTGAAGGATATACCTGAAACTTCGGGAGAGCTGGGAACTGAAATGCGTCGTTGCCAGATGGATTCTATGGTTCGTTCGAGCATACTTGTGGTATCTGCCTCTGTATTCCACCCTTGAACGGTAGAAGGTCCAATACTCATTTGATGTAGATATTGTTCATTCCGAGCTCGCACACTTGTTGTGAGCTCTTCTTGTAGTCGTGCTCGCATTTCAGCACTCAGCGAGGTATTTGCTTCAGCAGTGAGTCCCTCAGCATCTGCTCCTTCAGTGGCTGTGGTGGTCTGCTGAACGTGTTCTGGTACGACTATCTCTGAATTAGCATTCATCTTCTCTGCTTCCTGATTTCCTGAGTCATTAGCTGGAATCTAGTCTGATGTCCTTTCCAGATCAGCTCTGCCAAGATTGTAACAATTTGGCTTCCTCCTTGCGCAGCCAATTGTTCTGTTTCACTTTCCTTTTCAACAACAGGACTGTTACCTTCTTCCTCAGCAGCCTGCATCAAACTTCTTTAGAAATTTCTTCAGCACTTACGCTTCCCCCTTGATCAGTGGCGGGTTGAAATTGTATTGCATCACAACTCCTTTCTCCTGGTCCCGGAGTCTGCAATCTTCTTGAATCCTTTAAGGCATCTTTCATTTGTCTTCGCTCAAGATCAGCAATTGTTTCCACATCTTCAACGAACATGACCTTAATTTTTCCTTTCTCGGCTTGCATTTTCTCAACATCTTTCCAAGTGATGCAACCGGTCTGTTCTCCAGCTTGAATCCTGGCATCGCGCTCTGCATAACTTTCCATGACTTCTTCATATCGTGAATCTCTTTCTTCAAGTGTCATCTAAAGTCGGAACTTGGCATAGTCCTTTTGTTCTTGTGCCCTCTAGAGCGCTTTTCTTTGTCGCCTTTTCTTCCGAGATTCTCCCTCATCGGAAAATTCAAGCCTTCGCTTTGCAGTGGCATTTGTGGATTCTGTCGCCGTGTCCTTGACAACATGTGAAGATGGTAGAGAAGTATCTACCTCAGGTACTTGGATCTGGAGAATGTCTCCTGAAGATCTTCTTTGCTTGCTCCTTTTCTTAGTTTTCTCATCATCACTCTCTGGTGTTCCTTTCTTTTGTTGAGGACTCCTCTGCGTACGTCTCCTCTTCACAATGGTTCAAGTTCAATAAAAAGGGCATCCTATTCTGCTTTGCGCCGTTCTTCTCCAACTTCTTCGGCGATAAGTGGAGCAGCAGTAGGCATAACGATATGACCTTAGAATGGTTCTTCTTCATCAGAGCATGCCTCTTTTGGGTTGACATTGCTCTTTCCCTTCGGTATCAATGGTTCCCTGAAATTCTTCGGCGGTTGTTGTTCCCTTGTTGGCGGTATGTAGTCGGAGTAGATCAAGTCCTTACCGCAGCATCGTTTTCCTTCTGGTACGATCCCTTCCAGAAAGTGGCTTATTTTCAACCCAAAGCCTACGTCTTGAGTAAACGTGTGATCCTTCTTCACACTCTTGTTCTTTTAGACATGTGCTAGTCATTTGGTGTAGATGAACTTTGCCTAATTTCCAGGAACTTGATCCTCAATTGCCATTATAACAACAAACTTCTTAGCACTTAACTCAGAGATTAAGCCAACTTCGCCCACTATGCCCTTATGACAACTTGTGCTAAACTTCTCATCGGTTCTGCGAGAGATTTTAGTGGTGGTGCTACTTTCCATGAATTAGTGTATGATTTCGACTTCCATCTCATCCATCTCTTCTTCATCTGGGCTTCATCATTGATCTTGTTGTTGGCTACATCTTCACCTTCATTGCGAAGTCCATACTTCTTCTCCAAGACTTATGGGCTTACTACGATCTTGATACCCAAACTTGTGGTGAAGAGTTTTTCATCTTTAGCAACGGCTGCACGCGCAAAGAATTCTGCGACTATGTGTGGACGAAACTTCTTCATTTCAGCAAATAAGTATCTCAGCAGGTTCTCTCGGTCGAGTTTACCTATGAGAGTCTCACACCAGTGCTTCCGGAACAGTGGCTCGTACAATATCTTGTCCTTCTTGACTTGAGCAGCCCTTTTCTGATCGTTGGTAAGTTCACCAGGCAATTTTCCATAACTTATGGCAATTAGGCGGTAGTATGGAATTGACTCATTAATGTCTTCCGTCTTGTAGATGCCTGTGAAGGTTGGCTGGAACTGTTCTGGTTGTTCGGACATGTCAGTGTTTCCGGATGATTCTGGAACTATTCTGTATTCTTCTGAAAGCTTTAAAAAGTGTAGAGCAGAAGAATTTCAAATCAGAGGGCGTGGGATTATTAGGGTTAGAATTCCCAAACCAAAATTATTTTATGCGATCCCTCTATAACAGGCTTTTACTGTGAGTGGTTAGATCTCTTCTTATATGGATGAATCAATGGTTGGGCAGTTGGTGACGGTTCGCCTTACGTCCTACTTCATCGGAACCTTGTGCATGGCTGACGTGTCTTCTTGGCATTCGTCACTGCCCTGTGCTTGAGTTACTTTGTAATGAAAGCAAACTCTGCATTTTCATCATCATTAGATAATCCCGCCTTTCGAGATATATTTGAATCAATTATCTCCGTTTTTTGTTTGCTGGTCAACATGCAAAGATGCATAGGTTGAACACTAAATTTCCAGCAATGTGAAAAGCTTATGCTGAGAGCTTTAGTATGTTAATACCCCTTTAGTATGGAATGTCATAGATCACCTAATTTGCTGAGAGCTTGGACTCAACATTCTTTCTTTACTTGAGGTGAACTAGTTTTTCCTGGACCTGATTTGCTGAGAGCTTGGACTCACCATTTATTCTTTGAGGTTTGTTGTTTAGTAGACTCTTATAGTTTGCTGAGAGCTTGGACTCAGCATATTCTCTGAATTTTTCTTTAAGAAATCTATCGAACTTTGCTGAGAGCTTATGCTCAGCATTTTTCGGAGTTCTACTGAGAGCTTGGACTTAGTAGATAAAATAGACTCTTCTAACTTTTGATCCATGTGGGAGCAAAGATTCTCTTTACTGAGAGCTTGGACTCAGTAAACTATTTTCGGTTTGTCTGCTATTCCAAAATAGCAATAATTGTCAATCAACTGAGAACTTGGACTCAGTATACACCGAATATCTGCTGAAAGCTTGGATTCAGCAGTTCTTCTAGACTCTTTAGATCTTAATGAACTTTTAGGTTCAAGAGTCTTCTTACTGAGAGCTCAACCTCAAATTTGTCGGGAATTTGCTGAGAGCTTGGACTCAGCAGTCAGTACAGAGTAATTTGCTTGAAATGAATCTCCTTTTTCAGCATTCGAGTACTCTGCTTCCGACGGGGGATGGGAAGACCTTTAAGAAATTCCTATCATTTGATTTTCCTTTTCATTTTCAATCTTTTAATAGAAAATCATATAATTTTTTGTTAGGTTTCTGTACACAAGGAGTGTAATGATCTAGCATTTGATTTAGGTAGTTATGTGATTGAGACAATAGAGTATTGTCATCAACACGAGCAATTTATTGATATCATTGATTTACAAGAGTTACACTGCACAAAGTATAATACTACAAGTTTACAATGATCAATTTGTCTTCAGACTGCTCTAATAACGCCTTTTGTTAGATCTGCTCCTTCTTGGTCTTTTCCCGAGCTCATTGATGCAAGTCATCTTGCTTCCACATCAATGTCTTGTTGGATCGTGGAGAGATGTCCACAGGCAACTCATCATCTTCCAGTTGCCTAGGTGACATCTCTTATCCAACAACCTTCTTCATCTGTAGACTTTCCAGGAATTTGAGAAGTCCAAGTCTAGCAGATATCACCATCTGCTCAGACTGGTTCATTAGTTTACAGCTTTCCCCTATCAGCATTCAGTGTCATGCGAATGTACCCATGAGAGATATCATTCATATCACTAGCACGTTGTCATAGCTTCGGGTGCCAATTAGATGCTGCAGAGTTGCATCTCTTCCACCCGCAAGCCTTTCCTCTATCTCCTCTTCTTTTTCTTGGTTTCGGCTTGAAATCCTTGAAGAAGAGAAGAAAAAGAGGTTGAGTATACTCATCTGCTTGTACTACTTTAGTACGGTGCAGAAGAGCTACCCAATTCATGTGTCTAAGGATTATCCATCCTCAGACCCACCTGACAAGTTTTTATCTCTCCAACGAGAAAACTGTCATGGCCTGACAGAATGGACCGCTTATCTCCGTTTGGTTCTAATTTGAGAAAACTCATTGTCCTTGGTGAACCGAGGATTGGGAGAATCTCATTAGATGTGATCTCTGTGAAGAGTACGACTCTTCCTCTCAATTTTGAGACTTCCAAGTCACGTTGCTCGAACTCATTTTGGAGGTATTTTAGTGAAATGGTGAAGGACGACATTTCCGATTTCTTCGGGCAGGGTTTCTGGAAAAATGGGAATAGGATACAGGTAAGAAATCTAGGGTTTCAAGGATCTTGAGTATGACTATCTTGAGCGTGAACCCCTCCTTAAGTAAATGCAGTCTCCTTAGAATTCTGATCTTCTAATCACTTCGTCTGCCTTAAGAACCGATGGTTTCGCAATTACTTTCCACGTGACGTCTATTCTAAGAACTAAATCTTCTCGAACCTTTGAACGAGATCTTCGGTAATGATAGCGAATATGTATTGTCTCTCCATCATTGATGATGATCTCAATTGATACGTCGGTTGAGTATCCCGATATTTATTCTTTTATATGATCAATTTCCCAAGATTGATTCAAATATGTATTGATTCAGCAGTCCCAGTCCTCGTCCTCGTCCTCTGCTGAGAGCTGGGACTCAACAATCTTGTAATCTACTGGAACCAATATCCTTTGGTACATGACCATTGAATTGCTGAGACCTGGGACTCAGCAATCTCCTTATATATAGAATTTTTCTTCTGAAGAGCAAGAGCTGGGGGGACACACTCTTATTCCGCATCGTCTTGAGAAGACCAATAGAATTCCATAAATATATTCCAAGAACAGAATAAGAGCTGGGACTCATTCTTCCGTAACCTCATCTAATTCCAATAAGTCGAGCTTAAGACAAAGCTCTTTGAATCTGCTTTCTGCTAGAGGTTTGGTTAATATGTCTGCTAGCTGATCCTCTGTTCTGATGTAATTCACTGAGATATCATTTTTCTCAACATGATCTCGAATGAAGTGATGTCGGATATCGATGTGCTTCGTTCTAGAGTGGTGAACAGGATTCTTCGTGATGCACATCGCACTGTTGTTGTCGCAGTAAATTGGAACGCAGCCAGTGCTAACTTCATAGTCTTGAAGTTGTTGCTTGATCCATAGCACTTGTGTGCAACAGCTGGCAGCAGCTACATATTCTGCTTCTGTTGTGGATGTTGTTACAGAGTGTTGCTTCTTGCTGAATCAGCTTATGACCTAGGAATTGGCATGTTCCGCTCGTGCTCTTTCGATCAATTCTACAGCCTCTTAATTCTGAATCTCAGTATCCTATGAATGTGAGATCATCTACCCTGGGATACAAAATTCCTAAAGATTTTGTTCCCTTCAGCTATCTAACAATTCTTCGTGCATACTCCATGTGTGATTACTTCGGATTTGCTTGATATCTGGCACATACGCCTATATCATATGAAATATCTGGTCTGCTGGCAATCAAGTATAGCAGTGAGCCAATTATTCCTCTGTATGCAATGGGGTCTACGGATTCGCCTTCCTCATCCATTGATATCTGACATGTTGTACTCATGGGAATCCGCAGAGTCTTTGTCTTTTCTGGACAAAATTTGCTGATGAGATCTTTTGTATACTTCTTCTGATGAATAAAAATCCCATCGCCGGATTGCAAGACCTGTAGACCTAGGAAATATGACATTTTTCCCATCATACTCGTTTGGAAGTTATTTTGCATAAGTCGAGCAAAATTCTCGCAGAGACTTAAATTTCTTGATCCAAATATGACATCATCCACATAGATTTGGACAAGCAAAATGTCTTCAACATCTTTGATCAAGAACAATGTCATGTCGATCTTTCCTTTCCTGAATCCATTCTTTAACAAGAACTGCGATAACGTCTCATACCAAGATCTTAGGGCTTGCTTTAGTCCGTAGAGAGCTTTCTTTAGTCTGTACACCTTGTTTCTGCATTCGAAACCTAGAAGATGTTCCACGTAGACTTCCTCCGTTAATTCACCAATAAGGAATGCACTCTTGATGTCCATCTAAAATATTGTAAACCCATGATGAGCAGCATATGCAAGGAATAATCTGATTGCTTCCAAGGGAGCTACTGGAGCAAATGTTTCGTTGAAGTCTATTCCTTCGCATTGCGCGTATCCTTTAGCAACTAATCTGGCTTTGTTGCGAACGACGAGAACATTTTTGTCTCGCTTATTCTTGAATACCTATTTAGTTCTTATTACTGATTGATATGTTGGACGATCAACGAGATCCCATACATGATTCCTTGTGAACTCTGATAGTTCCTCCTGCATTGCGTTGATCCAGTCAGCTAATTTGAGCGCATCCTCTAGTTTGGTAGGCTTTTCCTGTGATATAAAGTAGGCAAGCAGTGCACTATGTCTGGTTCGGATTGGATCAACAATAGCTCCTAGAATCGCTTTAGTTGGGTGATCTCTGAGCAGCCATTTGGGTCTTTGTAGTTCTTTTACGGGGATGATTTGACTGCTGGATGGTCCGATGGGTTCCTTTGAGACTGGTACATCAACAAGTTGTAGGGTTTCCAAGTTGTCTTTTACTCTTGTTGAGTTGTCTTCTGCTGAGTGACTGTCTTCTGGCATGTTAACTGCTGGATTTTGTATCACTGGTGTAGTACTCCTGTCTACAGCAGTCTGCTCCTGGTTGTCATCAGCAGAGTGGTCTTTAGTAATTCTCTCGCCATTCTGGGAACCTTCAGTTGTATCCTCATTCTATTTAACGACTTCATCTCCTTGAGTTCCCTGTTGATTTGTATGCTCTTCGAGAGATTGTATGGTGGCCTCAGCATTACCGATTGCATCACAGGCCCTCTTCACTGTCGATTGATCAGTCAAGGTTTCCAGTGGAGATGATGATTCATTCATTAACCTAGTTAGATCATTCGGTTCAGCTTCGGAAGTATTCGAGCCTGGAGGTCCATTGACATCATTAGTTTCATGAAATTCATCTCTTTGACCTTTATGGTCCAGCGCACTAAAGTAGCTTCATAAAAAATAACATTGCATGTTATTCCCACAAGTTTGGTTATCTTATTAAGCACTCTATATCCCTTGTGAGACATATGTCCATATCCTAGGTACACTCCATCATTAGCTTTGGGAGAAAAAATACTTATTTTCGATTTCCCATTATTATGGATATAACATGATGAACCAAAAATACGAAGATGAGCTAAAGAAGGCTTACGACCATGATATATTTCATAGGGAGTCTTGTTGAAGCGAAGATTCAATCTGCTTCTATTCTGCGTGTAGCAAGCATTCATTGCAGCTTCTCCCCAGTATCTTTGACTTATATCTGTATCGGCAAGCATTGTACGCACGACTTCTTTTAAGGTTATGTTCCTTCTTTCTGCTAGGCCGTTCTGCTGGGGTGTTCTTGCAGTGGACCTTTCATGTCTTATCCTAGCGTTGGCGCAGAAATCCATCAATGTTCCAATGCAGAATTATGTACCATTGTAGGATCTTATCCTTTTGACCGTGAGCTCCTTGTTGCTTTGAACTCTAATTATCAGCTCCGGAAGGATATTTTTCACCTCGTCCTTGCTTTTGAGTAACCTCACCCATGTGTACCTAGAATAGTCATCAATAACAACTAAAGTATATTGTTTGTTACCCACAGTGGGTGGTGTCACAAGGCCGAATAAATCCATGTGCAGTAGCTCAATAGATTGTGCTTTAGGCTATCGACGAGGGCAACGTTGATTATTCGCATTCCATTTTGCTCGATGCACCCTCTTCCATTACTCTGGCTTTGGAGTTGTCACCAAATGAGACTGAAGCTCCTCGGAACTTGTGAAGTTCTGTGAAGATCTCTTCATCTCCTGTCATGTGACCTGAGCATCCACTATCTAGGATCCATTCTTTGAGTTTTCTTGATAATCTTCTTTCTGGACCCTGTTCCTGCATGACAAAGAGATTATATTTTCGGTACCCGATCAATTAAGGGTCCTGTAGGATTAGTTTTCTGGATTATTCCTTTGGGAATCCAGACTTTCGTGATTTTGATATTTCTTTTGTCATCACGTCTCACTTCTCTTCCGTTCCTATTGGCATGATTTTGATAATCAACATAGAAGTGTGTGGTAGTGTGTTGAACCTTCACTGTCTTTTGAAAACATTTTATTGTAGACTCTGGCCGCAAGTAGGTGTTCCTTCTACTTGGAGTGTATGCTAGCTTCCTTGCAACCTTAGTAGATTGCTTGGTCTTCCTAGGATTTGTATGAACCTTCCCATATGAAATAGTCTGCTCGGTTACATACATAGACTTTGCTGGCTTTTTCTCAGTAGATCGATAGTTCAATCTTTGCTGAGCAGTCAGCTGAGAGATATTAGTCTGCTAACATTTCTGCTGAGCAATTGACTTGGAGTTTTCCCTCTTGTCTTTCCTATCGTTTTGCTAAATCTTCCCAGTAGCAAGGACAAAAATAATTTTCTTTGACTTACTTGATTCAGCGACGCGAGACTTTCACTATCAAAACCTATTCCAGCAAAGTTCTTCGAACTTCTTTGGACACTTAGAATATCATCTAAATCTCTCGTGCTTTTTGAAAATTTGCATTGACATACATTTCGCACTGAGTGATTATTTTTCAAGATTTCATTCTCTTGTCTTAGAGTACTATAGTTATCGCTTAAGGAGGAGAATTTGATTTTTAATTTTAAAAGTTCCTCGTCTTCTAACCTAGATTTATCAATCTCACTGGTTAAAGTTTAAAGATGAGACTTCAGAGAGGGATTTTCTTTTACTAGAATATCCTTTAATGCATGAACTTTTGAAAACTCTTTCAGCAGATATTCCATAGTTATCTCATATGATTCTAAGTAGCAAGAATCAGCAGTATCATGCATATTATCATGAATTGAAGCAATAGACAGAGTAGTGTTTGTTACCTTGTTTCCTAAGACTGCTAGAACTGATTCTTCTGTCAGCTCATCATTGATGTCTGCCATGAACACCATTAGAACATCCTCATTATCTTCTGATGAGTAGTTCTCGTCTTCATAATCTGGGATGTCTGGTAGTTCTGTCCTTGTCAGTAATGCTTTAGTGACAGCCTTTGATGCACGTCTTTCGAACAACTTCCTTAGTCTTTCCCTTTCTTCTAGATCTACCTTTGGACATTCGAACTTCAGGTGATCTGGGGAATTGCACTCGTAGCATGTTCGTGGTGCTCTCTTGCTATTCTTGTTGTCTGTCGGTTGAGTCTGCTAAAAGTCTTCCTTTTTCCCTTTTGCTTTCAACAACAACCTTTGCAATCTCTTTATTTGTTCCTCCAGCTCGCTCACAGAGCATTCATCTTCTTTGAAGTGAGATCCGCTGATGGAAGGAATCTCCTTTGTCGAACTGGGCTGATCAGGTCGGTCTGAGTGGAATGGTTTCTTTTGTTTTCCACTTTTGTCCATCTTTCTTCACAAAGAATGATGCACCCTCCATCGGTTCTTCAACGTTCACTGCAACACGAACAACTTCATTTTTGTTGATCTGGGCGATATCCCATTCATGAGCTTCCAGTTGAGCAAACACGTCTTTGGCGCTGATCTACGACAAATCTTTATCCTTTACACTGGTTACTTTGACGAACCAATCCTCCTTAGGAAGTCTTGAAAGAATCTTTGGATTCATGTCAGGAAGTTCATAGGTTCTTCCCAACTTCTTTAACTCAGCTACAATATTGTTGAATCTTCCCTCCATGTCCTTGATAGTTTCACCTGGAATCAAGCAGAAAGATTCATACATGTCTACCCATTGGTGTACCTTGTTTCTCTTCATCTGATCCGATTCTTTGTCTAAAGTACCAAGAAAATCCCACATTTCTTTAGCACTATCGTACTCCAACGCTTCAGCCATTAGAGTAGGTGACAAGGCACCTAATATTAGATCCATAGCTACGTAATTTAGTTGATCACATGCTCGTTCTTCTTGAGTCCATTCTTCAAGCATCTTTTTACCATTACATCTTGTCCTATAACGTCCTCTCTGACCCTTGTCTTCACCTTCTGGATCTTTATGGGTCCAACTTCGATCACTCGTCTCATCCCAGGATGCACATTCATCAGCGTGATCATCGACCTCTTTTACTAGGTAGAATAGGAGTCTGGAGTGAACTTGGTAAGCTTTGCGCCGTGCGCCATTTTCTTGAACCTGAGCTAAACACAAAAACACAGATATGCAAGGAAAATATGGATCTGGTCCTCGGTGACTCGGAAGCAGCTAGTCTGTAAAGACCAACCGCTCTGACACCACTTGTTGGTCCCCGATCAGAGTGTTTTATATACAGCGGAAGTATTAAAGTTATCTTGCACGTGTCTTGCTAAGGTCTCGACTTAGCAAGTGTTTATCTAAAATGTTTTAGCTCCTATATTTGTTAGTTCGATTGCAGTTTATACTTCAACACTTCATGTGTTGAGTTTTAAATATGTTGAAGCACAAACAATAATGAAATAAAAATGCTAACGACTCAAGGGTTTTTATAGTGGTTCGAACAATTGTTCTACATCCACTCTTCAGTCCTTTGACTAGAAATTCACTAGAAGAATGAGTACAAGGTCAGGCCTGATCTCTAACATTGAGTAGCTCCTCCGTCTGGTCAGCGCGCACCTCAATCTCCAATCTTCAACATGTGTCGCTCCTTAGAGTGTGGACAAACCTCCCTACTCCTTGGACATCAACTGCTGGGAGTTTTATAGTTCTTCCAGGAACCTATCCTAGTGTTGGCGTTGCCTGTACGAATCACTCTTGCACTGCAATAGTTACTGCTAGATTCTTTCTAGATTAGAAGGAATCCCAATATTACCTTTGGAAGATAAACTTCACAGTTCTTCGAGCTTCTGTTATGAAAGCTTGCAAAAAGCTTCAATTAAAAATTTAGCTCAGATGAGTTCGCATAATTTAGAGAATGTGTTTTATCTCTTTTGTTATCTCTAGTGTGTAGAAATTCGCGAACCTTTGAATCAAATAAGGATGACACCTATTTATAGGTGAAGATTCAAACGGATGTTTGAATCTTATCCGTTAGACTCAAAGGGAATGCTTGCCTATCTGCATGCTTCCTGTTTCTGCAGTAAACAGAGACTCTACAAGTCTCCTCGTCTGTGATTGGTGTAGTATCTATCTTTAGCCGTCTCTTGTCAGAACGGATCTTTTGTAGGTCTGAACCCTTCTTCTTTAAGATGATTGTTCCATTCTCTTGATTGGTTGGTTTTTCTTGTAATTTGTAATTCGTCTGATATTCGGCTCTTTAACTTCTTGATTGTTGATTGTCGTCTGCTGGCTACTGATGTACGTCGGATGTCTCCGTAAATTGCTGGAGTTCCTTCTTTAGCATCCTTGTCGCTTCCTCCGCATTGCTAGCCTTTCTTTTCTCTTTAGCAATCTTCAGCAATTTAGCAAGTTTGCTGACTCCTTCAACAAACCAAATTCTTTGTTCCTCTTAATCTATTACAATTCGATTATGAATTCCTATACAAGACTTTTTACAATTGACTGGATACTAAGTTGCTAGAGCTTTGATGCACCAAAACATATCAATCTATGTTTATGAATTGGTTTACAGGAGAGGGGTCTAACAATATTCCTAACAAAAACAAACATCACAACTGATAAGAGCTACTCCATGTTGATAGTAAAGTCAATTGACGAAAGAGCCGTTCTTACACAAAGTACACATCACTAAAAATTTCTGAACAACTGTGTTAATGTTCGATTTTGAGTGATCGAGAGCTTAAAGGATATATGAGACTTAGCAAGAATGAGTACTTGGCAAGAAAGCGAGGTACAATAGAAAGGTCGATGTAGTGTTGAAAAGTGAGAGAAGTTGTTTTGCTTAGATTTTTCATGTTTAGGACACAGAACTAAAGGAATTCGAGAGCAAACTATTAAATGCAGAAAAGTAAATGACACGAGATTTATAGTGGTTCGAGCTTGAGCTCTACATCTACTTTATGAGAGGGTTCTAGCTTTTATTGATATCGAGGATACAATCGACGGGGGGAGCTAGATTGACATGAATACAAATGAGCCCGTCTTCTCCACGGTAAATGTGCATTGGAGGTATTTATAAGGGATTAATGGCCATTTTTTTTGTATGGCTGTGTCAGTGACCACAATAGCTCGACCATTTTTGGGTCATCCTCGAAGTGGAGGATCCTTCATTCGTTATTATTGGTCAATCGACATGATGTCTTGGTTGCTAAGCGATGCCAAGGTGGTCGCTAGAGCGATGTCATGGTGGCTCGACTGGTCAAACTTGACCCCTTTGGTATCGACCCTTTTGGTCGGGGTTGAGGTCGACCCTAGCTGGTTGTGGACTTGTATAGCTTGGTGAACATTAGAATCCTCCAATGGTTCCAAGCTTTGGCCCAAGTGATGCTTTTCTCAATTTCTCTCCATAGTTGAATTTTAACCATCAACAATAGCCCCCTTTCTTCGACTAAGCCATCAGGGTTGGTTGAAGACAAATAGGCCTGCAACTTATCAGCAAAGTTAGAACTATGAGAGAATATGAATGTCTATGACCATGAATTTCATGTTTGTTTGTCTATTACTACGGGGTGGCCTCGATTTGTGGCTTTTATCCCCATATGATAATGACACAACCCTCGTCCCATTTGGAGGGCGACGGTTGCTATGGACTCAGAGTCCTTTGTTTTTTTACATTCATTCATTGATTGTATGCGAGTCTTCTCTAATCGAGGTACTTGTTCCCATTTAAGCCATAGATCAAGTTTCATCTTCATTAAGAATGTAGAATATAATGGACATTAAGTCCTTCAATTCATAGGTGGTAGCTCACAGATTCCTTCATAGGCTGGTCGATTGCTCGTTCGCAACTCGACCAATGGGATTAACCCTTCTGCACGGATAATTCTTCTCCATTTTGTGGAAGTCTTTAGGACGTAGTTATTCATTTTTACCCGGAGGTATCATTTTCATTATCAGGATGTACTGATATGGGCAAGGGTGATGGAACACGCCGGTGAAGGCGGTTCGTGCCCACGATTGATGTTGGATACAAACATACACATACATGGTTTATTAAAAATAAAATCAAGAAGATCAAGAATTACCTTGATAGATCTATAGAGATCTGCAAATTAATTCAACTGAAGATCTTCCTGTGTCCTACGAACCACGATCAGATGTCGGGTGGACAGCAATCCTCCTATTCGTTAGATGCCAAATAAATCCAGATCTGCATAATTTTGAAACAACTAAAACCCCTAGCTATCGTTCAACACATGAACTTATGAATTATTAGGTTTTCTCTCAACACTGCATCCTATTCATTAGCATCCTCTAGGGTTTCCAAATGGGTCAGGTCAGGGATTGATAAGCTCGTACACTCACTTATCCATGTTTTTCTCCTTTGTTTTAGTTGTTTTATGTTTAGTTATTAGTTATTCTTCTGCATGAGTGTATATTAGAGGATATTATTCTTGCCATGGTGAATTTTTGCAGGTATTTTGGGAAAAAAAAAGTGGCTAAATGATGAAAAGAGCTGAAATTAAGAAGTTACTATTTCGATCGACGCACAGGATATCGACCGACATGGAAGACAAGCCAAAAACTTGAGAAAAACCATCCATGTCCACCAAAATGGTGTATGTCGATTGATATGGGTGGTTGATGTCGACCAAAGGCAAGGATCGAGATGGAGCTTGATATGGAGGTCCATGTCGCTTGACACACCCTGTGTCGGTCGACGGAGAATTTGCAGTGACTGAAATTGGAGATCAAAGTGAAGGACCGACATAAAGACCATGTCGGTCGACACACCATGTGTCGATCGACAAGGATGCCTGAGAAGGAAGGTTTTAGCTGATTTCGATATCTTTTCTATTCCAAATCCAATACCTAATTGAGATACAATTCCTCTTCTATAAATACCTCATAGGCTCGAAACTTAGGAACAATCTTTTGAATATTTAGACTGAATATTTCGAAGAATTGGAGTTTTTAAGGACTTCAAGGTTCCTCTTTGATTATTGTAAGTTATTTTATGTACTTTAATAAAATATTTGCTTTATTTTTATCCATGATTTGTGGCTAGAAACCTTAGTAGGTTCTAGGGCTTTGATAATTCGATCTTGATGCAAGTTTAATTAATTCAACTCAATAGCATGGTTTAATTTCCTAGTTTAATTTAATCAAATCTAAATTTAATGAACGATCGAGAGATGAAATTGAATCCAGATTTGTAGTTATCAATTGATGGATTGAAAGGTGAAAATTGGTAATAGGAAGAGGAAATTAAATGCAATTGATTTCTGTCTTAAAAAGAAAAAATAATTGTAGGATCAAATCTGATAATTATCAAAGATTGATTAATGTTGTGTTTTTGAGACCGAGAGGAGATAGTCACACATTAGTAATGTAGGGTTTAATTGCCAAACAACGAATTTAATCCATTTGAATCTGATTTTTCCCCATTGCTGAGTTGATGAAATTATGCATGTTGATAGATTGATTATCTGCCCTGGAATCTGTGATGTTATCTTTAATTTTACAAAAAAAAAAACAAAACCCTGATTTCAAATACTCAAACAAAAAGAATTTGGAAACTATGACTAGTACATAGAATAGGATGAGCCTCCCATAAGTACAAACGCATATATTCATCCCAGAATGTAATTTGAACTTAGAACATTAATCCATTCCACTAGAGAATTAATGTTGTATTTGTCATTCTATCCCAGTGTGAATCAGGGCTCCTATCACGATGTGAATCAAGGCCTCTATTAGACTTAATTAATTCACCATGTTTAAGACAACACACATCCATTAATTAAGTAAAAGCTCTCACAACTTTAATTAATTAATATCTTTATTCCTTAAGTGGTACCCGCTCAACATTATTACTATCATATCCGAATAAATTCCGCCTATAAAGTTTAATACAATAAAACTTATGAGCTCTTTAAGGGGCTTCCATCAACCTGGATGTCCTGGACATGGTGTCTTAATGTGACTAAATAAATATCATACAAATAATGTTGTTACCCAAGATACGTAGCATATTGAATCATCCTTTTGATTCTCACTCATTGTAAGCCAAAGTAACAAACAATCATTTGCATATACCTAAATATCACATCTAAGGTTAAGAATTAATAAAGTCATCGAGACCTTGGCTCTTCATAAAGTCAGAACAGAATAACACGTCTCACTGCGATCGATCCATTCAATGCGACACCACACACTAGTATAAACTAATAACCAAGAGTAGTTATCTCAAGTTTATACTACAACCTAAAATGATTGTTTATCAAGAACTATCGTAGTTGTGAATACAATTTATATCTTATAAGGAACTCAACAATGTGATCTTCAGTGGGACGACGCACCCAGCACATTGTCTACCACATAAGATAAGTGGATATACACGCAATCGTGAGATTGCAACAATATGATAGCATTTATTTCAATTAACAGAGGAGATTAAGTACATGACAAAACTCACTTACAAGTTTGCTAACATTATATTCCAACAATCTCCCACTTATACTAAAGCTAAACTTTTAGTATACACGATGTCATTACAAATCTCCTAAATTTATATACTGAAAGCATTATGATTGATATATTATAAACATGGTTTATGGTTACTATACTGGGAATCATTATTGTTGTATTATCATCTCCTGTCTGAATTAACAAACATGTATGGCAAGTGACTTTATTCTCTTATCTCGTCGGTAGGGAGATCATACGGTGCATTGTAGATCATAGAAGATCATATGGATCACTTAACCTAGCGAGATATAAATGGTTATCACAGCTGAGACAGTATAGAATAGACTATCGGTTTAGGCTGCAGCACAGTCAGTAATTAGTGACTTATCTTGGTCACTAGAGGTGCTGGTACGTTTGGTACGTATTGATAGGATAGCGGAATGGCCAGTGAGGCCTGGAACATGGGCTTGCAACCCACACGTGCTAGCGCATGGTTTCTACGCATTTCTAGGGACTCGCACCACTGTGGAGGGCGGCCGGTCGATGGTGGCTGATCAGGCTGTTGTCCGTCGGGCGGTGTACACGTGAACCTGGTTCGTGTTGTGTGCACGGGTCCGATTGTCTTATTTTTCGAGCCTAAAAATTCCAATTAATTTATTTTGATGTAATTGTATCGTGGGGCATGAGGACTGTTTATTGCTTATGTTTTTATTTGTGTTCATCAAATTATGTGTAGATAATAGGAAACACGTTTATTGCTTTATTATTTACAGCTTTTGATCGCAGAATTATTTTACTAGCGATTTAGCAGAGCTAATAATAAAGCGACATATAAAATTATCGAATCTCAGGGGAAATAAGTAACGAAAAACATTAATTACTAAAACATATTTTCTCAAAATACTTGTTAGGGGGAATTCAAATTTTGATTTTGGTTTTCAAACTAATTATGCAATTTAAAATTCAAACAGGAAAATAAAATAACTTAATGGGAGTAGATATGAGAAGTACAGATTCCAGGGATATCTACCTATCAAGTATTACATGTATGAACAAATTGATTAATTCCCAATTTAATTCCTATTCTTAGTGAAACATCATAAAAGTATTATGAACTTCTTTGTTGGACAATTCATAAAGTTGATTAATCAATTATCTATCTCTGTTCGGTCTCAAGACTAATTAATTAACTCCAAAAATCTATGGATCTATTCCTATAATCTATTTCCTTCGTTCAGACAAGAAATCAAATTTTATTGTGAAAACTCTTTCCGTTGAAAACTATTATAGTTACGTCTCTAATTCTCAACTAATTAATCCTAAGATGTGGCCAGCAACTCAAGTTTATGAACAAGCACAGAATTCACAAACTACGTTGGGAAAGGAAAATTAATTCAATTAATATAACATGCATACATTGATAGTTCGAAACCCTAGAATATGAGAAGGAAGTTAGTTACACATATTCATGAATAAAATCATCAGAGATAAAGAAAAACATGTGATGGTCCCGATTTATCAGGGTATAACTTGGCAGCGGAAAATGTGTTAGTTCGTTTCTTGCACTCTGCTGGTTACTCAGCTGACTGGGACCTTGTCAGCTGGTAAGTCAACTGGCACTATGAGTACTCAGCTGACTGGCGACTGGCTGATCAGCTGGTAGCTCAAGACTTAGAATATTTTATGCCTAGTTTGCACAGTTATCAGTTTTCAGATATACACCAGCACTTGAGTGCTGGGTTTCAAATACAAATTTAAATACTGAAAGCAGTTAAAGGCAAAGGATTTTTATAGTGGTTCGATCAACTGATCTACGTCCACTCTCCAGTCGACTCACTGGAAATTCACTAAAAAGCAATCAGGTACAAAGAGTCCTACGATCTATCTCCAGCTGGTAGATGCCCCGTCTACCAGTCCACTGGATCAACCGCTCCCGGTCCTTGTCCTTCTTCAGCTCTCGTCAGATGGATGGAGTGCGAGCACGTCACTTCAACCTCCTCCTCTGACTGGTTGGGTGTTGAGTTCTCCCAAGAACGTAAATCCTCTACGGCAAACTGCCCGTAATAACTCAAGAGCTGGCTGGCTCTAGAGCTGCTATGTTCTTCCTCAGAAAGAGAAAGAACACCAAGCGAGGTCTGTAACTTACAAGCTGGAAGCTTGAAGTCTCGTGTTTGAATAAATCAACACACGGATAGCCTTTAGAGTGGCCTCGAAAGTTGTATGCTTTTACTTGCTTGAGTGTAATAAATTTCAGTCTTTCGGTAGGTGAAGAGTTGGCCAAGAACATTGAATGTTGATGGATCCCAGGTATTTATAGCCGAGGGATCCCATTCAAATATTCTAGCCGTTTGGACACATCCGGAATGGGTCTCTGTCCTCGGATGTACTTCAGACGGCGGCAGGTAGGAATTTCAGGAAAACGCCATACCTGTGTCTGCTTTTTCTGACACAGACCTCTTTGTGTCAGAACGGCATTATTTCGTCAGTACAAGGAATCGCAACTGGTGTCTTGAACTGATAGACTTTAAGGATATCCTTCCTTAAAGTCTTACTTTGTCAGTATATTCCTCAGACGAATCTTCTTTTTGTCTCTAAGACTCTGGGAGAACGAATCTTCAATTCTGCTGGTAACCTCCGACTGGTAGAACATACTGGTGATCTTGTGCTGGCAGTCTCTGCTGGTGACTTTCCTTAGCACAATCAAGGTCTACCAATTTGTCTGGATGTTAACTCTTGGAATCTCCCATGACTGGTGGCTTCACCGCTGGTGAATAGTGTCAGCCAGAACACGTATTCTGCTGGTAGGATTTGTCAGCCTCCTGCTGGTGAAATCCTCCCAACTGGTGAACAGTAGCCAGTCATTAGCTCTTGACTCCACGCTGATGAACAGTGTCAGCATGGGTCTGTCAGTCGTCTGCTGGTGAAATCCTTCACCAGGTAAGAGATTCTCATGCTGATGAACAGTGTCAGCATGAGTCTTGATCAGCTACGACTTACAACTCAAAAGACCTAAACAGGACTTTACATTTGAGACTAGAGCTATTCTAGAGACAAACTGACGCTGGTTGGACTTAGGATTTGATCCACCAAAACACTTAAACACCAAATCAAAAGATCTAAGCTATCAACTGGGGAAGGGAAACTTTGATAATTTTCCCAACAACATGAATTGCATAAAAACTGGTGTAGATGTTTTCCCACAAATATCTGTCTTCAACCATAAAACATAAAACTCTTGGAACTCTTCTAAAATCTTCAACTCTAAAATTCTACACACTGAAAATCGGATTTTACATGGCTTTATATAGCTGTGATAGATGTATCATGTAGTATCTAGGATTAGATATATCTAAATCTTCAAATCAGGATCAGATTAAGGTTTCCCGACTTCACGTCGATCGACAGAGAACTCGCGTCGATCAACGCTCTTGAAGGACCCGCGTCAATCGATGCAGGATGTGCGTCGATCGACGTGGACCTGGCCTCCACTATCTTGCATCGATCTCACGTTGATCGTCCCTCCGAGCAGCTGCATCGATCAACGCTAGGTCTGGAACTCGAGCCTATTTCCGACTCAAAACCTGCATAATTTATCAATCACGACATTACGAGCACAAAAGTCAATTCATGCACAATAAAACACGTAAAACAACTTAAACATCACCCAAATAGTTAAAGAATCCAAAGATAAGTTGGTAAAAATACTAACTTATCAACTCCCCTAAACTTAAACCTTTGGTCGTCCTCGATCAATTCACAGATAAGAAATCAAATCTCATGCAGATACAAGTGTGCAATGCCTCACAAGCTTCTTTTACTATCCGAGTATCACTTATTCACATAAATCATGCAATCCAAATAAATTCTCATTGTTAAATTATTGAGGAACCTCACAGGGCAGTGTTTGCACTCATCGCTCAAAAAGTAAAGGGTTTGTGTTTCACTCACTCAAGGTTTTAGTTTACCTCACCATAAGTTTGACAAATTTCTCATCTCCTCACTGCTTGTTAGTGTGGCTTTTCAGGGAATCAGAAAGGTCTTATTTTTGTTGTAATGTGGCTTACCTAAAAGGTGGGATACATTTAGCAAAGTGACTCAAAATATTGCAATTAAAACTCAAAAACCCAAGCATACCATAACCACATAATTTTTCTCTTATGCACAATCTTGTTCCTTCTCCTTTCCTTATAATTTTCAGGGCCCCTTAGAACTTATTTTAAACTTTCGTGAACTTACAAGCATATGAATTTTTTTCTTTCTTTTTCCACTCATGTTCACTTTTTTTTCTTAATTTACCCATGGGAACCCTTGTTTTTTTGCACATGGACTCACATCAAAATCCCACAATTCACACCTTCCAATAAATCATAATCCTCTTATTCATCAACCCTTCTAATCAAATAAATTTTATTCAAGGCTCAAAGGGGCTACAAGTGGAAATTAAAGGTTAGTGTATTGGAGATGGGCTACGAAAGAACATGCCTAAAATCATTTTCACCCTATTACCACACTTAATGAAACCTCAAGAGAGAAATTTGTCAAATTCTAGGAAGTAAGTCTAAAAACCTTGTCACTCATCAAACGAAAAAGAGGCTCAAATTATCACAAAGGGTAAAATTTTTTGTTACTCCTCAACAATTACCCAATTTGAACAGTTATCAAGCAAGAATTTATATTTCAAAGATCAACTCCTCAAGCAAAATTAGCTTCTATCATTGGCTACTCTATCACACAGATTTTCATTCTCAATCAGCAAATATCTCAATTATCAATCAACTATTCTTATTTAAGGGAAGACAAGTCATACTTTCCACCACCAACATAATCAAAATAGTTCCGACTGCCCTATGTTCAAAAGCTCCTAAAACAGTTCTCATGACTCTACAATTCAGAACTAGTACCACAATTCAAAATACTAATTTGAGTGAAAAGCCTTACAGAGAGCAATTGTTCACATTGAAGCAAAAGAACAAGGATGGTGATGGTGCAAAACCTAGGAAACTAAAATAAACAACTAAATAAAAATAAAATAGTAAAAAAATAAAAATAAAAATGTTTCCCTTTTCTGATCCTCATCCCCCCAAACTTGTTTCACTCGAAGGAGTGGACAAGTTTGAAAGTTAGATAGGAAAAGAGAAACGGTACCTTAATCCTCCGCGGGAGGGTCCTCCATTTCCTCATCCGCGGTGTGCCGATCTTGGCTTCTCCGATTCCGCTCCCGAAGTTGGCGCGTGTAGGTGGACTCCGGCTAATAGTCCAACAGGAGGCGCTGCATCTGACTGTCAATGGTCTCAAGCCTGGTATGCACATGTCAGCAGAACTCAGCTTGGTGGGTGCGCTCCGCTGCGTGCTCGGCAGCCTGCTGCTACATGAACTGATAGAGCATGGCCAGATCAACTCCGATAGAGGAGGACTCTCCCAGAAAGTGGTTGGTCGAGGCTCCACCGGTCCATCCCGGAATCTTGCCAGTTCCCTCCTCGTGCTCTTCCTCATTGGGTGACGCTTCCTCCTCGGGTGCCTCTTCCCCCATGTTCTGTGCTGGGGGTGAATTCTGCGGCTGCTCGGCATTCAAACGGCGGCACTGCCGTCGGCCTCCTCACGGGCGCGGGTGTGCAGTCAGTGACCGAGGCGGGAAGAGCCGGCTCCCCCATTAGGTCCGATCACGAGCTGCATGTGGGCGGGGGTGCTCATCAACCAGTTGGTGCGGTGGTGGTAGTCTATGACACGAGTGAGGTCCGGCTGAGGGAGTGGAAATTTGTCCCCATTGGACATCCGCAGCGACCATCCACCCTCGCGGGCTGTAAGCATCTGCATCTGCATCTGCACCAGAAGTGCAGTGCCGAGTCCCCTGGTCTCCTCAAGCCTCTCGATGTCGGTCAAGTCAATCCCCACATGTACCGCAATCGGGGTAATCAATCCCCCGCTCCAAATGTTCCCCTTTGTGGCCTTCACCTGTCGTCTCCAATGGTCCATGATGAGGGCGGCGAAACTGAAGCTGTCATCGGTCAACATGCAGTAGAGGGCATAGATCTCTCCAAACTGCACTTTGGCACTTTCATGGCGGCCGGTGATCGACACCCCCATGCACCACTGAAGATAACGAAACACGGGGTTGTTGATGGACGAGGCTTTCAAGCCTCCTGCATTGAAGTCTCTTGTGTTCTCCTCTGCTTCAGCTGCAATTTGTCGCCAAAACTTGACTATGTTGAACTCTCTCGGAAGAAAACCCATCCCAGTTTTGGGGACACCCCAAATGCCATCCAGCACATCCCTAGGGAGCTAGTAGTACTTGTTCAGAAGCTGAAAACCGATGGTTGTTGGCTCAGACTCAGGTTGGACTTCGTAGACGTGGAGGGATGCAAAGAACACTAGCACGAGCGATGGATATGTTGTCCACCGCTCGGTCATCCAAGTGCTCCATCCCGCTCTCTCCAGCAGGGTGTCGACATCTGCCTGAATCCCAAGCTTCTCCATTGTCACCGGGCATGGGTAGAGGGTCTGTCGGACTCGAAAGTCCTCACCACTGAGTTTTCGTAGAGTGCCTTCGCTTTTGGGTTGGCGAAAGTCGGTCGGAAAGCTATTTGTTTCTGCAGGGATAGGAGAAAAAAATTGTCATCAAGTGTTCATTTACTTCTCAAAATTTCTCAAAGCAATAATACCAAATTCTCACAATTAGCTTCATATTGCATCTACCCATATAAAATTGGCTCCACCGTCAAGCAATTCACACCTATTTCTATCCATAAACACCCCCAATTGAAACAATTTTGACCTATAATTTGCAAGTAAGAAAACAAGCAAAATAGGAAGATCCCCAAACACGCTAGAATCAAAGTTATTCAATTCCATGACTACAAATTCTCCTATGGCAAACACATCGACTAGAATCACGACCCATATCGAACAATCGAGCAAGAAGGGCAAAGAAATCGACGAAAGAGCAAAAATTTGAAACTAGGGCACAATAGTCCATATTTTTCAATTTAATCCACAAATTCATCAAAAAGCACAAAATAATCGAAGGGAAAGAGTCTCAGAGGCATACCTTAATTTGTAGTGGCAAGTTATGGGGAAATATTTCGAGTTTGGGTGTTTGGAATGGAGAGGCGTGACGTGCGTGTGTGTGTTGTGCAGAGAAAATGAAGAAAAAGGGGTTTTAAACCCACTTACCCGTGACTCTGAAGTGAGTGCATCGATCGACGTAGGTTTTGCATCGATCGACACGGACCAGAAACTCGCGTCGATCGACGTGTGGTTGTCATCGATGACGCAGACCTGAACAGATACAAAAACACTGGAAACTCGAAAATTAGTGAAAAAATTCTAATTCCTATTGACTCAATGCAACTGAACGAAAATAAAAAATTAAGAAAAATAGTAAATTGTTAGGTTACCTCCCAACAAGTGCTTGGTTTAATGTCGCTAGCTCGACAATACCTGTATTTTCATGGGCAATTCAAGTAGTACTTCTCCACCGCACAAATTTGAAGTGGGGTGTAGTACGGTTTAAGGTTTTGCCCGTTGACTTTGAAAGTCTTGCCGTCTTGACCAGCCAGTTCAACCACACCATTCAGAAATTGGCAGACTACGGTGTATGGCCACTTTGATTGCAACTTTCCGAGCATGAAGCAAAGACGGGATTTGAAGAGAAATTTGTCACCTGAATTGAAAACATGCGCGCGAATCCCCCTGTCGTGGAACTTCTTAGCGTGCATCTTATATATGACGTTGTTCTCATAAGCTTCATCCCTGAAGTCTTCTAACACATTTTGTGCCATAGCTCGATCTGCTGCAGCCGTCCTCCAATCCAGATTTAGCTCTTTCAATGCTCTCCAAGCCTTGTGCTCCATCTCCATCTCCATCTCCCATAATGCATCATTGAGCTTCACAGCCCAATCCTTCCTTTGCTTCACCGTCTTCTCCAAGATTTGCTTGATTTTGCGGTTGGACAGCTCTGTCAGCCCGTTCCCTTGAGGGTGATATGGGGTACTAACACGATGCTTTAATCCGTACCTAGCAAGAAGAAAAGCAAGTCATTTGTTACAAAAATGGGATCCCCCATCACTTACCAAGGCTACTGGCGGTGGCATCTTCTCAATGGCTGTCACTTCGGCTCGGTCCACCTCCAGTCCTTCAGCTGATACTTGATGGCCTAACACAATTCCTTCTCACACCATGAAGTGGCATTTCTCCCAATTGAGGCATAGGTTTGTCTCGGTGCATCTCTCCAGTACAGTAGCCAAATTTTGCAAACAAACATCAAATGAGCTACCGAAAACTGAGAAATCGTCCATGAATACCTCCATGACATCTTCGATAAAGTCGTGGAAGATTGCCATCATGCATCTTTGGAAAGTCGCCGGTGCGTTGCACAGTCCAAATGGCATCCGTCGGTACGCGAACACTCCGTACGGATAGGTGAATGCGGTCTTGTGCTGGTCCTCCAGCGCCACAGCAATCTGGTTATACCCTGAGTAACCATCAAGAAAACAATAGAAAGGGTAACCAGATAATCTATCTAACATTCGATCAATGAATGGGAGAGGGAAATGATCCTTGCACGTGGCGGCGTTGATGGACCGGTAGTCAATGCAGAATCGTCATCCAGTGACTGGTTGATGGATTTATATATTGAAAGCATTATGATTGGTATATTATGTACAAGGTCGATTGGTTAATATATTGGGAATCATAAATGTTGTATGTTCATCTCCTGTCTGAATTAACAAACATGTGTCGCAAATGCAATTATCCTCTTATCTCGTCGATAGGGAGATCATACGGTGTGTAGAAGATCACGGAAGATCGTATGGATCGTTTGACCTAGCGAGATATAAATAGTTATCACAGCTGAGACAGTTCCAGGATAAACTGTCGGTGTAGGCTGCAGCATACGCAGTAATAAGCATCTTATCTTGGATGGCTTGGTATGCTGGTGTGGGGCACACATTGATAAAGACCTAAGTCGAGATCAATTCTTTTATCTGACATTAAAACAATCTAGATCTCTATGGCTTGACGAGATCCTAAGCCTAAATGAAGGTACAGAAGTATATGCAGATTGTGTATTACTTTGAGTTGCAGTGAAAGGCTCTAGTTGAGCTTGTATATCTGTATCTTGGGTAATAGCAGTTTGTGTATGACTGTCTGGTACTGGAACTAGGTAACCACATCCAGTATAGGATGGTGACATTTCCTGAACAACTCAAAAGGTTCGTTATGCTAAGTCCTGCAGGCTGATTAAGTTCAAGCATAAGTGAAAAGGTTTGAGTGGATTGATTCAGGAATATAAGATGTTAATTAATTAAATAGCTTGTCAGAGTTTAAATTAATTAACGAATATCTGTAACCTTAAATGTGGGGATATACCGAGCCCGTGCAACCCGTACCTCAAAACGTGGTAGCAAATAGGTAGGACAGTATTGATTCCCTGGTGGAATGAATCAATAATAATTAATTAATTATATTCTGGGTTGAATATGGGAAGTAATTAATTGATAGGCCTTATTTGCTATTTGCATTCTGGTCCCTGGTTTGGCCCATGAAACTCAAGCCCAATAGGAGTCCAGTATTTTCCTATAAATAGGCCTCAGTTCCTCAGATCTCAACACACCACAAGATCATAAGTTGCACACAGCAAACCAGGTTTTGGGAGCTGTGGTGATCGACTAAGATCTGAGAACGAGGAGGAAATTCTGTTTCTCAATCGGGCAAGGGATCTGATAGAGAATCTTCACCAGATTTTCAGATCGAGTTGGGATACAAATCAGAAGATCAAATCAGGAGGATTTTTCTTCTTCTCTCTCTCCTTATTTTCGAAAATAATTGTTTTATATTCTCAAGATTTATTTCCTCAATCTGTTAGGAATTAAATCTTTGTGCGTGGGAAAGATCAAAGGGAATCTCCGCGCACTCGTTCTTCAGAGTTCATCAATCTAGGTATTCCACATAAACCTTCTTATGCATAATAATATAGGAGCATGCTAGGATCATTCGTAGGCATAGCAATTTATTTTGTTATTCCTATTAACGATCCTTGGCAAACGGACTTCGTGATTCAGTTCACGAATCCCTTCAATTGGTATCAGAGCCAGGTTTAATTAATTGGCTCTATCGGAGAAATAATATTGCCTATGAATTACATGATTATTAATATTGAATGCATGTCATGGATGGTTTAGGATTGAATTGTATGTTTTTCGTCCTCGTGGTTCTCAGGTTAATCCGCCCCTTTATATGGATTCGTTTTTCACCCACGAGATAAATCTGTGGTTAGATTTAGATTTTTTAGATTGTAATTAGGATTATTCCATGTAATCTTTTAGTTCAAAAAATTAAATCTGTAAAATGAAGAACGAAGAACGCGAAGAACACGAAGAACGAAGAACACGAAGAACGAAGAACACGAAGAACGAAGGGCTGCACGATGCATGACAGTGCCGGCACGACAGCGAGGCCATCCACGGCAGTCAGGGACGGCGGGGCACGGCAGCAGGGCGCGCGGCGGTGCAACGGCGGCGGCGCAGCCGCGCGCGCACGCAGGCGAGCGCTGCGCGGCCCGATGCCGGCCAGGGCTGGTGCGGCAGCTCCGGGCGAGGTCGACGGCGCGAGGGAGGCTGGGGCAGACGGCCAGGATGGCGGCGCGCGGCCAGGGCACGCGGACACGCAGCAGGCCTGCGCGCGCGACGGCTACGCATCTCTGCCCCCTCGGTCGATGTCGACAGGCGGAGCAGGTGGTGGCGGCGGTGGCTCAGGTGACCGGCGACGGGGGCTGGGTCGGCAACAGGCTGGGCGCGCGATCCGGGTGCGGAAAAACCCTAGGGTTTTTTTGCGGTTCGCGCGGGCTTCTGATTCTGTTCTTGCGCGATTCCGGTGAGTCATGGAGGCCGACGATGGAGAAGAAAAATGAACGGCAGTTCGGGCAACGGTTGGGGCTAGCCGGGGCAGCGGCATGCAAAACAGGCAACGACCGGAGGAGGCGGCATCATGGGCTGCAACCATGCACGTACGTGCATGGTTGCGGCGCATGTCGGGAGCCCTTACGGCGGCGACGAGTTGTCGGCGGTGGTGGTTCGCCGGTGGTGGCTCATCGGGCTAAGTTCTCGCGGGCTATTGGGCTTGTAATGTGTGCCTAGGCCCACGAATTGGTTAACTGGCCCAGTTGTCCAATTTTCTGATAAATCAAATCTTGGAGGCCCAAATTCAGAAAATAAATTCAGGTCTAAGTCCAAGTAGTGTGAGCTTAGTCGAAGATCTGTATTATTAATTTCAACTTGTAATAGTTAGAATTAATTTTATTTCGTATCATAGGGCCACGAGGACATTTTTTATTTTCTTTATTATCTGTCTTAGCATGATATACGTGTTTAATCTAATTGCGCAGCATATAAGCATGTTGTAGATAATAGGAGCACGTTTACTGCTTTTATTTACAGCTTTAAAGCATGCTATGTGATTTATTTTATGTAATTAATTATAACTATAAATTCGGGGTTCATGCTATGCATGATAGAATTTTAGCAATGTTATAATTATGGCTACATAAAATAATCTGTGCAATTGAACCTTATGAATTAAAAATTACTAAGCTCATAAATTAGTAAGACCTCCACAAAGCGATCCTTTATTGGAAGTGGGTAATTTATTAGGTAAACGTCTACATGTGTAGCTTACTTAATTTATTATTCATAAGTTCTAATAGATAGGATTTCTTAAAACAAACATTTATTTCATGTGAGAAGTGGGAGTTCATGCGTAAACGTCTACATGTGTAGCTTGCGTGTTGAATTTTCATAAGTTCTCTAGGGATTGAATTAAATGAGACAGCCTTATTATAGGGATCGGGTGTGTTCTAATAGATCCTTATATGGGAGGGTTGGCTTAGGTAGTAAGCTAGCTTAGATGTTATCCAGAGTATAACTCATTTGTGATGTCCCTGCTCAGTAGGATAATATGGTCTTAAGTTAGTCTCCAATTATTAATTCCATTTGTCTAAGGAACCTGGGCATGGATTGGAATTAAAGTACTGGAATTGAAAGATGCAGTCTGGTTAAGTGTTTTGTTGTAAACGTCCACATGTGTGGTTTGCAATAGTAATAGTTAGGCAAATTGGAGGAAACATTAATATTGCTTTATCATAAGGTTTCAATATTTAATTGTTTCAATAGTTTGCGACTATGTTTTAATTATTGTTTTAATTTATTGTTTTCAGACATGTCTTTACCTAATGTAATCAATATCTTAGCACAAAACCAATTAACCGATCCCAATTTCCAAGAATGGAAACGCAACTTGGATTACATCTTTGTCGCAGAGGAGCACAAGTTTGTCCTTGATAAGCCTCGTCCGGCTGATCTGACTAATGCATCAACTGATGAGGAAAGGAGCTACTATAACAAGTGGCTCAAGTCAAACAATATAGTGAAATGCTATATGATGACTACTATGTCCAAGGTACTTGCACAGCAGCATCATTCATATGATAATGCTAGTGACATAATGGACAGCCTCACAGCGACCTATGGTGAGTCAGACCGAGCAGTCAGATTCAATCTCATGAGGGAGATCGTGGGAAAGAAAATGGCAGAAGGTAGCTCGGTCAGAGAGCACGTGGTCGGCATGACTCACCTCATGGATGAGCTCACGTTGCACGGAGGTGGTATCGATGCGGAAGCGCAGGTTGATATCATCCTCAACTCTCTGCCGAAGTCCTATGAGAACTTTAGACTGAATGCTGTCATGAACAAGAAAGAGTACACTCTTAACAAGCTACTCAATGACTTGATGGCAGCGAAATCAGTTATGCAGCCAGAAAAAGTTGCTTTTGCTACTTCTAGCAATCGTCCTGTTGCGCTGGTTGGCAAGAGGCGCAAAGGAATATTTAAGAAGAAAGCCAAAGGTACAACTTCTGGTAGAAAGTCAAAAAGGACACCAGGCGTGCCTGCTAAAAGGGACAAGTGTTTCAGGTGTGGCAAGGCTGGTCACTGGAAGAAAGATTGTCAAGTCAGGAAGACTGGACAAGGTGCGTCATGTGCATTTATAAAGGAAACATGTTTAGCATCGGTTTCTACCCATTCAGGCCGACAAGGCAGCTGAAGCATGACGAGATTACCATCTAAATGGGCAGCGGAGAGCGAGTCTCAGCAGTAGCCATTGGAGATTTTACTTTATGCTTTGAGCACAATGTATTGATTTTGAGAGATGTTTTATATGTGCCGGTTTTTTGGTGGAACTCAATTTCAGTTTCCAAGTTATTTTGTGATGGATATTCAGTTATTTTTTATAGTGGAGTTTCTATCGTTGGTAATAACGGTGTTATCTGTCATGGCAAACTGATTGACTCTCTCTATATCATTGATTGTATGCATAAATCTTCCGTGAATGTTGCAAACTCATTCAATAATAATAATCATTTAAAGAGAAAGTTTTCTTCCGATGAGGATCAAACATATCTCTAGCACTTGAGACTAGGTCACATCAATCTAAAGAGGATTAAAAGATTAGCATGCGATGGGCTCTTGGATTCTTTCCAAGTGGTACCGCATCAAATCTGTGAGTCCTGTATAGAAGGAAAGACGACGACCAGGCCTTTTAAGGAAAGTCAGTCTCGAGCAGAGAATGTGTTGGAATTGATCCACTCTGACTTATGTGGACCAATGTCCACGCAAGCTCGTGGAAGTTATGAGTACTTCGCCACATTAATTGACGAATACTCAAGATTCGGATATGTCTATTTGCTTCGCCATAAGTCTGAATGCTTTGAGAAATTCAAAGAGTATAGGACTGAGGTAGAAAAGAAGCTGGGTAAGACTATCAAGACACTACGATCAGATCGTGGTGGTGAATACCTCTGTAAAGAGTTCTTGCAGTACTTGTCAGATAACGGGATTACATCCCAGTGGACTGCACCAGGAACCCCTCAACAAAATGGTGTAGCGGAAAGAAGAAATAGAACTCTCTTGGAAATGGTCAGGTCGATGATGAGTTATGCAAGCTTGCCGATTTCATTTTGGGGATATGCCTTGGAGACAGCGGCCTATTTGCTTAACCTGGTACCTTCTAAATCAGTTCCTAAAACACCTCTGGAACTCTGGTATGGGCGAAAGCCAAGTTTGAACAGAGTGAGGGTTTGGGGTTGTCCAGCATATGTGCTGACAAAGGAACCTGATAAGTTAGAAAGCAGGTGTAAGCTAATGTTGTTTGTAGGATATCCCAGGCAAATGAAAGGTGGTTATTTCTATTGTCCTGAGAATCAGAAAATCGTTGTCAGTACCAACGCGAGATTCTTTTAGGATGAATATGTAAGAAACCACAAATCCAAGAGTGAAATTGTCCTCCACGAGCTTGATGACAAAGAAGCAATTCCATCAGGAAAGCCCAGTGTAATGGTAAATCCACCTACAATAGGTGAGACTATACCAACACTGCCACTAATGCAAGGTATGGGACCAACGCGTACTGTGCCAACTACTGACACGGTTCAGATGCCTCGTCGCAGTGGGAGGGTTATCCACCAACCCGAAAGGTACATGTTCGTGGGAGATTCTTCTGACTTGATCCCGAAAAATGGACTGGATGATACCGATCCCTGGACATATGATGAGGCGGTATCTGATAAAGATGCAGACAAATGGTTGATTGTCATGAATTCAGAAATAGAATCCATTACGGCTATGGATGTATATCAGAAAACTGATTTGCCAGATGGCTGTCGAGCCATAGGGTGCAAATGGGTATACAAAAGAAAGAAAGGAGCGAACGGTGAAATTACAGCTTTCAAAGCAAGACTGATGGCGAAGGGTTATAGTCAGAAAGAAGGTGTAGACTATGACGAGACCTTCTCACCGGTAGCCATGCTTAAGTCCATTCGTATACTCCTTGCCATAGCAGCATATAAGGACCTAGAAATCTGGCAGATGGATGTCAAAACCGCGTTTCTAAATGGGTACCTTGAAGAAGGTAGGGACATCTATATGCAACAGCCAGAAGGTTATGTGCAGAAGGGCGAAGAACATTTGGTCTGGAAGCTAAGGAAGTTGCTGTATGGACTTAAACAAGCTTCACGGTCATGGAATCTGCGTTTTGATGAATTGATTAAATCCTATGGATTTTCACAATGCTCAAACGAGAGTTGCGTGTACCGTCTATGTGTCAGCGAAAGCGTGGTGTTCCTTGCACTTTATGTAGATGATATTCTCCTATTTGGCGACAATGTGGAAGTATTGTCGGGCATAAAGGGGTGGTTATCCGAGCAGTTTCATATGAAGGACCTTGGGGAGGCAGGATACATCCTAGAGGTAAAAGTATTGCGGGAGCACAAGAAAAGAATGCTGGACTTATCTCAAGCTTCATATGTGGATACTGTGATTGCCCGTTTCAGCATGCAAACTGCCAAGAAAGGTCTGTTACCCTTCAGACATGGCATATAACTTTCCAAGGATCAATGTCCGGTGACACAAAGGGAGAAAGATGAAATGAGGAACGTGCCGTATGCATCGGCCGTGGGGAGCCTCATGTATGCAATGCTATGTACGAGGCCAGATATCTGTTTTGCTGTAGGCATGGTAGCGAGATACCAGTCTAACCCTGCACAGGCGCATTAGACCGCTGTAAATCACATACTCAAATACTTGAAAAGGACTAGATATTGTTGTCGCGTCTATCAGTGTGAGGAGTTGTGCCCTGTGGGTTATACTGATTCGGATTTCCAGGCAGACCAAGACGAAAAGAAGTCCACCTCTGGCTATGTGTTTACATTGGGAGGTGGGGCCATATCATGGAGGAGTGCAAAGCAGAAGTGCATTGCGGACTCCACCAAGGAAGCAGAATATGAGGCAGCTTCTGAAGCTTCGAAAGTAGCAGTATGGTTTCAAAACTTCCTTCTGGAGTTGGACGTGATTCCTAAGCTGCCCAAGACAATCACGATATACTGTGATAATTCGGGAGTTGTGGCTAATTCAAAGGAACCACGAACTCACAGAGCAACAAAACACATTGAAAGGAAGTACCATATTATACGAGAAATCTTAGCAAGGGGTGATGTGCTAGTAGAGAAGATTGATACAAGAAATAATCTAGCGGATCCATTCACAAAGGCTCTACCTCAGAAGGTCTACGAGATGCATGTACGTAACCTTGGGTTGAGGACAAAGCTATCCACGTAGAATGATTGATGTAATAGCTAGATTAGTTTAGACGCGTTATACTCTGGAAAGCACCTGTATAATGCTTTGAGTATAAGTGGGAGATTGATGGATTTATATACTGAAATCATTATGATTGGTATATTATGTACAAGGTCGATTGGTTAATATATTGGGAATCATAAATGTTGTATGTTCATCTCCTGTCTGAATTAACAAACATGTGTCGCAAACGCAATTATCCTCTTATCTCGTCGATAGGGAGATCATACGGTGTGTAGAAGATCACGGAAGATCGTATGGATCGTTTGACCTAGCGAGATATAAATAGTTATCACAGCTGAGACAGTTCCAGGATAAACTGTCGGTGTAGGCTGCAGCATACGCAGTAATAAGCATCTTATCTTGGATGGCTTGGTATGCTGGTGTGGGGCACACATTGATAAGGACCTAAGTCGAGATCGATTCTTTTATCTGACATTAAAACAATCTAGATCTCTATGGCTTGACGAGATCCTAAGCCTAAATGAAGGTACAGAAGTATATGCAGATTGTGTATTACTTTGAGTTGAAGTGAAAGGCTCTAGTTGAGCTTGTATATCTGTATCTTGGGTAATAGCAGTTTGTGTATGACTAACAGGTACTGGAACTAGGTAACCACATCCAGTATAGGATGGTGACATTCCCTGAACAGCTCAAAAGGTTCGTTATGCTAAGTCCTGCAGGCTGATTAAGTTCAAGCATAAGTGAAAAGGTTTGAGTGGATTGATTCAGAAATATAAGATGTTAATTAATTAAATAGCTTGTCAGAGCTTAAATTAATTAAAGAATGTCTGTAACCTTAAATGTGGAGATATACCGAGCCCGTGCAACCCGTACCTCAAAACGTGGTAGCAAATAGGTTGGACAGTATTGATTCTCTGGTGGAATGAATCAATATTAATTAATTAATTATATTCTGGGATGAATATGGGAATTAATTAATTGATAGGCCTTATTTGCTATTTGCATTCTGGTCCCTGGTCTGGCCCATGAAACTCAAGCCCAATAGGAGTCCAGTATTTTCCTATAAATAGGCCTCAGTTCCTCAGATCTCAACACACCACAAGATCATAAGTTGCACACAACAAACCAGGTTTTGGGAGCTGTGGTGATCGACTAAGATCTGAGAACGATGAGGAAATTCTGCTTCTCAACCGGGCAAGGGATCTGATAGAGAATCTTCACCAGATTTTCAGATCGAGTTAGGATACAGATCAGAAGATAAAATCAGGAGGATTTTTCTTCTTCTCTCTCTCCTTATTTTCGAAAATAATTGTTTTATTTTCTCAAGATTTATTTCCTCAATCTGTTAGGAATCAAATCTTTGTGCGTGGGAAAGATCGAAGGGAATCTCCGCGCACTCGTTCTTCAGAGTTCATCAATCCAGGTATTCCTCATAAACCTTCTTATGCATAATAATATAGGAGCATGCTTCATAGGCATAGCAATTTATTTTGATATTCCAATTAACGATCCTTGGCAAACGGACTTCGTGATTCTGTTCACGAATCTCTTCACTGTTCTTGTCGCGACCTCCTCTCCATCGTCATTCATTACGATCTACATCCCCCCTTTCTTGGCTACAACTTGCGTAGGGCTCACCCATTTGCTGTCGGAAATCGAGTAGATCACGCCATGGTCTCGGAGTTTGAGCACCTCCTTCTTTACGGCTTCCTGCATGATAGGGTTCAGTTGTCGCTATGCTTGTCTCTTTGGCATGACATTCTCCTCCAGAATGATCTTGTGCATGCAGAACAAAGGACTGAACCCTCTGATATCCCCCAAAGTCCATCCAATGGCGGACTTGTATTTCCCTAGGACTCGCAATAGTTTTTCCAATTCCCCCTGTGTCAAGTAAGCAGAGACGATCACAGGGTAAGTATCATTAGATTCCAGAAAAACGTACATGAGGTGTGCCGGGAGTGTCTTGAGTTCCAGAATTGGCGGATCGGAGTTAGATGGCTGCTTTTCAAGACCCGCATCGATCGACGTGGATAGATTGGTCGCGATCCCTTTACCACATCGTGCTAGTTTGGCCGATGAAAAGTCCATGTCTGGATGCTCTCCGGCATTGATCAACGAGCTTTTTGCATTGATCGACATGATTACTGAGGCTACGTCGATCGACGTGCCTCTGGCATCGATCGACGTGGATGGCTCTCCATGTTTTCCTGGCTTGTTCTGGCAATACTGGCTTGGTAGTTGCTCTCTTTTATTCTTCTTTTCCCGAGTTATATCCTCGAACACATCCAGCTCCATTACCAGATCCACAATTTCATCATGTGCCTCTTCTAAATTTGTCGATGAAAACAGCGAGTGTTGTAGGAAGTTCTCCAGAAAATTCGGATCACTTTTGAGAGAGGCAAAAGGAGAAAACATCACCGGGTTGAAGCAATTGATCATATGGCATTCCTCCTCGTAGCTCCCTTCATTGTGCTTCTGCATTGCTTTAGAAATGGAGAAAATGACTGACTCATTGTTAACCCGGATGTCAGTTTGCCGTCTCGAATGTCGATTAATGTCCCGCCGGTCTTTAAGAACGGTCTTCCTAGAATCAGTGGAATGTTTCTATCTTCTTCCATGTCGAGCACCACGAAGTCAGCTGGGATAATGAAGTCTTTCACCTTCACAAGCACATCTTCCACAATGTCTCTCAGGTAGGACACTGATCGATCAGCCATCTGTAGTGATATGATCGTGGGTTTTATGCTTCCGATCTCTAACCGTTTGAAGATTGACAACAGCATCAGATTGATCGATGCTCCAGAATCACAGAGGACTTTTCCGAAGGTATCTCCTCCGATTACGCAAGAAATAGTGAAAGACCTGGGTCCTCTCTATTGACTGGCATCTTCTTTTGGATTATGGCGCTGCACTCTTCGAACAGATTGACTGTTTCATGCTCCATGAAGGGTCTTTTCTGAGAGACCATGTCCTTCAGAAATATGATGTATCCGGGCATCTCTTGCAGTGCTTCAACCAATGGGATATTGATATGCACCTTCTTCATATTTTCCAAGAAGCGTGCGTACCTCTCATTCATCTTTGTTTTGGTAAACCGCTGCGGATACGGAAGAGGAGGATTCTTCGCAGCCGGGCTGGGGGCCTGTGTCAATCGTCGTGGATCTGTGTTGATCGATGTGGCTTTTGTGGCTGCATCGATCGACGTGGACGTGTCGGCTGCAGCTTCTTTGACCTGTTCCACGTCCTCATCCTTCTGTGGATCTTTTCCTGCTTGTTTTGGCCCTTTATACGATTTTCCCCCTCTCAGAGTGATGGCGTTCACTTAATTCCTCTGATTCTGATTCTTGGGGTTAACCGGAGTGTTGGTCGGAAGTTGTCCTGGCTTGTGCTGGGCTCCGTGGGCATCGGTAATCTGGCTGGCCTGGGTTTCTATAATCTGCACATGTTTCTGCACTGGTCTACTTTAGTATTCACGCCTGAGATTTCTTGCTCCAGTTTGCTCACTTTATCAGTGGACCCTGCATGAACTTAGCCAAAATCTCCTCGAGATTTGGCTTCTTCTTCTCCACCACTACTCCATCTTGCACTACAAATCCAGGTGGTGGCTGCTCCGCGGCTTGTGGGTTCGCATAGGAAAATCCAGGATGGTTCCTAGCATGATCGTAGTAGTAGGGCTAATTGTGCAGCTGGTATCCTCTACGGTAATTGTTTTAGTAACTGTCCCTTTGGAAAAAAATCACATCGGCACAATCCCTTTCCAGTGGAGCGTGCACAGGCTCTATTACGGCAACTGTCTTTTCGAATCTCAGTGTAGCGAAGTCCTCTCGCAGTTTCTTCACCTCGGCTGCCCAATCAGGTTCTTCAATGGCCTTTTTCTCCACTACTTTCTCAACAGCCTTCACAGGGCAATGTCGACTCGAGGACCATCGTTGATTGTTGTTGGCCATCTTTTGGAAAAATTCAATGGCCTTCTTTCCACTTTTCGTCATGATGGTGTCACCCAGTGTGGTATCCACCAACTCAACAGTCCTCTCATTGAGCCCTTCGTAGAATGCTTCTGCTTGCTCGCCTGGGGGTAGGCCATGTCCTGGGCAAGATCTCAGTTACTCCTAGTAATGCTCCCATGCTTCATAGAAGCTTTCGTCTGATATTTGAGCAAACCGGATGATCTCATTTCTTCTCTGTCTGATGACGTTCGAAGGGAAGAAGTTTTCTAGGAATTCATTTCGTAATTTCGTCCATGTACTGATACTTTCTTTGTCTGGTGCAGTAAACCAAGATTGTGCTTTATCCCGCAGAGAGAATGCAAACAGACGCATTTGGATGGCACTCCTGCTGACCCCTCCGATCTTGACAGTATTGCAGAGCATCAGAAATTTGTCAAGATGTGCGTATGAATCCTCAGTCGCTCTTCCGCCGAATTAGTTTTGTTGAACCATTTGCACAAATCTGGTCTCAGCTCAAAGTTATTGGCGTTGATGCCAATCCTGAAGTCTTTCTCCTTGAACTGAGGTTGATACCGTGTTTGCATGGCTTCTTCTTCCTCATCATCATCTAAATCCTCGGGCGGATCTTGATCTTCTTCGTTTTCCTCCCTCTAAATGTCTTCAAAGAGTGGATTGGGGTGAATATGCCAGTTGTTCCGATTGTTCCTCTCGAGATTCCTCTTGAGATTCAGTTGCTGAAGTTGTGCCCTCATGGCTTGGACTTCCTGAAATAGTGTCATTTGCTCCTCCAGGTTCAGTATCTGTGGAGGCGGCTGGGGCGATTGGCTCAGGTTGGATGACCGGTTGCGGCACATTATCCGGCGGTGGTACGTTATCTACCATTGTTTGATCAATCGAGCTTTCTTGCCCCCGCTTATTTCTTTGGATCTTTTGGCATTTGGCTTCGATTTCTGGGTTGTAGTCTAACCGATCCTTTCCTTTAGCACTCGTACTCATGCACTACCTGTACGGCAAAGGAAATAGTGAGTTGAAATTGAAAATAAACCGAAACAAACAGAAATTGAAAAACTGAAAATCTAAATAATAATTGAGCGTCGATCGATGCAGAAACTGAAACTGCATCGATCGACGCAAATTGCATGTCGATCGATGCGGAAACAGAAACTGCAAAAAATTAACTGAAAGATTATTTTGATCAGTATTTCGATCACATAATTAATAGTAAGATTATTTCTATTCTTTCCCCGGCAACGACGTCAAAATTTGATCGCATAATTATTTTACTATCAATTTAGCAGAGCTAATAATAAAGCGGCAAATAAAATTATCGAATCCCAGGGGGAAGAAGTAACGAAAAACCTTAATTACTAAAACATAGTTTCTCAAAATACTGGTTAGGGGGAATTCAAATTTTTATTTTGGTTTTCAAACTAATTATGCAATTTAAAATTCAAACAGGAAAATAAATTAACTTGATGGGAGCAGATATGAGAAGTACAGATTCCAGGGATATCTACCTATCAAGTATTACATGTATGAACAAATTGATTACTTCCAAATTTAATTCCTATTCGTAGTGAAACATCAGAAAAGTATTATGAACTTCTTTGTTGGACAATTCATAAAGTTGATTAATCAATTATCTATCTTCGTTCGGTCTCAAGACTAATTAATTAACTCCAAAAATCTACGGATCTATTCCTATAATCTATTTCCTTCTGTTCAGACAAGAAATCAAATTATATTGTGAAAACTCTTTCCGTTGAAAACTATTACAGTGACGTCTCTAATTCTCAACTAATTAATCCTAAGATGTGGCCAGCAACTCAAGATTAGGAATAAGCACAGAATTCACAAACTATGATGGGAAAGGAAAATTAATTCAATTAATCTGACATGCATACATTGATAGTTCGAAACCCTAGAATCTGAGAAGGAAGTTAGTTACATATATTCATGAATAAAATCATCAGAGATAAACAAAAACATGAATTGCATAAAAACTAGGTGTAGATGTCTTCCCACAAATATTTGTCTTCAACCATAAAGCATAAAACTCTTGGAACTCTTCTAAAATATTCAACTCTAAAATTCTACACACTGAAAATCAGATTTTACATGGCTTTATATAGCTGTGATAGATGTATCATGTAGTATCTAGGATTCGATATATCTAAATCTTCAAATCAGGATCGAATTAGGGTTTCCCGACATCACGTCGATCGACAAAGAACTCGCATCAATCGACGCTCATGTAGGACCCGCATCGATCGACACAGGATGTGCGTCGATCGACGCGAACCTGGCCATCCCTGTCTTGCGTCGATCTCACGTCGATCGTCCCTCCAAGCAGCTGCGTCGATCGACATGCCTTTGGTGTCAATCGACATGCCTTTGGCGTCGATCGACGCAGGTCTGGAACTCGAGCATCCTTTGATTTCTTCCCTGTTTCCGACTCAAAATCTGCATAATTTATCAATCACGACATTACGAGCACAAAAGCCAATTCATGCACAATAAAACATGTAAAACAACTCAAACATCACCCAAATAGTCAAAGAACCCAAAGATAAGTTGGTAAAAATACTAACTTATCAGCTTTCAAGCATGCTATGTGATTTATTTCAAGAATTAATTTATAACTATAAATTTAGTATTCATGCTTAGCATGATAGAATTTTAGCAATGTTATAATCTATCATTATATGAAATAATCTTTGCGCAAACAGTGAAAGTGTTAAACCTTATGAATTTAATTTACTAAGAAGTTTTATTTAAAGCCTCCACAAAGCAATCTTTTATTGGAAGTGAATAGTTCAATAAGTAAACGTCTACATGTGTAGCTTGCTTATTCTATTATTCACATGTTCCAATAGATGAGATGTCTTAAAAATATTTAATTCATGTGAGTAGTGGGAGCCTTTGCGTAAACGTCTACATGTGTAGCTTGGGTATTTGGTTTTTATAAGTACTCTAGGATTGAATTAAATGAGACAACTTTGTTATAAAAATCATGCGTCATGGATCTGGTGTGTATGATAATTGAGTTTTATTATGAAAAGTTGGCCTTTTATTTCGTATGCTTAGATGTTATCCAGAGCATAACTCATTTGTGATGTCCTTTCTCAGTATGATAGCATGATATTAGTTAATCTCCGATTATTAATTTCATTTGTCTAAGGTCCTTGATATGGATTGGAGTTAAAGGACTGGAATTCAAAGATGCAGTCTGGTCGAGTCTTTTGTTGTAAACGTCCACATGTGTGACTTGAAATAAAATTACTTGGGCTAGTGGAGAAAACATTTGTATTGTTTTTATCATAAGGTTACAATACTTAGTTTTTTCAACAGTTTGTGATTATGTTTTAATTGTTATTTTGATTTCTCATGTTCAGATATGTCTATATCCCATGTTGTCAATCTTTTAGTTCTCCCCATTAACTGGTCCAAACTTTCTTGAGTGGAGATATTGCTTCAAGTATGTTCTCTGTTTTGAGAATCATGCGTATATATTTTCTATGGATCCACTAATTCCTTAGTATGAGGAGGTTTCTGAGCTTGAGCACGAATTCCATGACAGATGGGTGGCTTCTGATGATTTCGCTTACGTTATCATCATGAACAGTCTGTCTAGTGAGTTGAAACTCAAGTATAGCAGGTTTTGTAGTGATGTTGAGATCTGGAGAGATCTTGTAGCAGTATATGGAGAGGTGGAACGAATTATGAATTATGATCTTGTAAAGGATATTGTTTGCAAGAAAATAACTGAGGGTAGTTCGGCGACTGTGCATGTTATGATCATGACTAACATCATAAGCAAATACAGACAAGAGAGGTGGATGTATTGACGCTTCGGCATCAACAAATATTATCCTGAACTCTCTTCCTGAATCTTTTGATGACTATGTCAAGATTGTTGTTGGAAGACAGTTCACTCTTGATGGATTACTCAAAAATCTAATAGCGGTACAATCTGACATAATATCATGGGAGTTGGCTTCAAAGTTAGTTGCTTTGGACGAAGTGGTTGTTGAAGCGAACAACATGATCGAAAAGATAGAAAAAGATGAGAAGGCAAGAGTCATCCCCAAGACATATAAGCGTAAGAGAAGTGGAAGAGTAAATCCTCCAGTGCTAGGCACAGAAAGACGAGGTGCGCTATGTTCATGCATACAGAAACATGTTTAGCATCGGTTTCTACCCATTCGTGGGTAGTGGATACTGGAGCTACTGATCATGTTCGTTATACTTTGTAGGGGTTCATGCAAACAAGGCATCTGAAGCACGATGAAGTTACCATCTCCATGGGCAGAGGAGAGCAAATCTCAGTAGTAGCAATTAGAGATTTTACTTTATGCTTTAATAACGATGTTTTGATTTTGAGAGATGTTTTATATGTGCCGATTTTTTTCGGCAGAACTTAATTTTAGTTTCCAAATTATTTATCGATGGATAATCAATTGTTTTTTATAGTGGTGATTCTAGCATTGGAAATAACAATATTATCTGTTGTGGCAAACTGATTGACTCTCTCTATATCATAAATTCTTTGCATAAATCTTCTGTGAACGTTGCATCTAACTCATCCAATAATAATAATAATAGTCATTTAAAGAGAAAGTTTTCTTCTTCTGACAAGGACCAAACATATCTCTAGCATTTGAGGCTTGGTCGCATTAGTCTAAAGAGGATTAAAAGATTAGAAGATGATGGTGTCTTGGATCCTTTCCAAAGTGGTGCCTCATCAAGTCTGTAAATCATGTATTGAGGGTAAGATGACGACCAAACCTTTTAAGGCAAGTGAGTCTCGAGCGAAGGATGTATTGGAATCAACCCACTCTGACTTTGTGGACCAATGTCCATGCAAGCCCGTGGAGGTTATGAGTACTTCGTCACGTTTATTGATGATTACTCAAGATTTGGATATGTGTATTTGCTTCGCTATATTTCTGAATGCTTTGAGAAATTCAAGGAATTCAAGATGGAAGTAGAGAAGAAGCTAGGTCAGACTATCAAGACACTATGATCAGATTGAGGTGGAGAATACCTCAATAACGAGAGAATACCTCAATAATGAGTTCTTGCAGTACTTATCAGATAATGGCATTGCATCTCAGTGGATTGCACCAGGAACCCCTCAACCAAATGGTGTAGTAGAAAGAAGAAATAGAACTGTTTTGGAAATAATTAGGTTAATGATGAGTTATACAAGGTTGTCAATTTCGTTTTGGGGATATGCCTTGGAAATAGCGGCCTATTTGCTTAACCTGGTACCTTCTAAATCAGTTCCTAAACGCATACGTGCTGACAAAGGAACCTTATAAGTTAGAAAGTAGGTGTAAGCTAATGTTGTTTGTAGGTTGTCCCATACAAACGAAAGGTGGTTACTTCTATTGTCCTGAGGATCAGAAAGTCGTTGTCAGTACCTCACGAGATTCTTGGAGGACGAATATGTAAGAAACCACAAGTCCAAGAGTGAAATCATTCTCCATGAACTTTGGAATGATGAAGCGATTCCATCAAGAAAGCCCCATGTTGTGGTAGATTCACCTAGAACTAGTGAAGGACTACCAGCACGGCCACCAGCGCAAGGCATGAAACCACAGAGTATTGTGCCAACTACACACACTGTTTAGATGCCTCGTCGCAGTGGGAGGGTTGTTCGGCAACCAGAAAGGTACATGTTTGTGGGAGAGTCTTCTGACTTGATCCCAGAAAATCGCGTTTCAAAACAGGTACCTTGAAGAAGTTCATGACATTTATATGAAACAGCCAGAAGGTTATGTGGAGAATGGCGAAGAGCATTTGGTCTGGAAGCTCAAGAAGTCCTTGTACCGACTTTAGCAGGCTTCACAGTCATGGAACTAATGTTTCAACAAAGTGATTAAGGCCTATGGATTTTTATAATATTCAAATTAGAGTTGTGTGTACCATTTATGTGTCAGTGGAAGCGTGGTAGTCATTGCATTTTATGTAGATGATATTCTTCTATTTGGCAATAATGTGGAGATATTGTCAGACATAATAGGGTAGCTATCCGAACAGTTTCGTATGAAAAATCTTAGAGAAGTCGGTTACATCCTAGGTGTTAAAGTCTTGCGCAATCGCAAGCAAAGGATGTTGTTAGCCTTATATCAAGTTTCATATGTGGATATTGTGATTGCTCGTTTCACCATGCAAACTGCCAAGAAAGGCATGCTGCTTTTTAGACATGGCGTTCATTTTTCTAAGGATCGGTGTATTAAAACACAAAGTGAGAAAGATAAATTGAGTAAGGTTCTGTATGCTTCTGAAGTCGGAAGTCTCATGTATGCTATGCAATGCACTAGACCAGATATCTACTTTGTTGTTGGCATGGTAGCGAGATATCAGTCTAACCCTAGACAGGCGCACTTGTTGGGAAAATATCCCTGAACTATCCTTAGGAGTACAATTTAAAAGGTTTTGTTGGATCAAACCTTAGTAGATGGTCGATCATTGTTGAACTTTAGCATAGCTTAGCAACTTATGTAATGTCCTGTATAGGGTAAACATCGAGTTGTAATAGAATAGGTTGCTTGAAGAATCTCAGCGAACATCAGAAAAGCTAAAGAAGAAGAAAGCTAGTGATAGCAGAATGCTGAGGAGTCAGCATTTGATAAACACGTCACAGACTGCTAAAGGTTTTAGCAATCCGAAGTCAAAGTAGCAGAAGAGCATTTGCTGCGCACCAAGTCCAGTAGCATGCTGAAAGATATCCAGCATTCCGTTCCAGTAAAGGCACAGCAAAGCAAATCTCAACAACTGCTACACCGCCATTCTGACCAACACGCGAAGATTAGACCTGTCAAAAGTAGGTCGGAAAAGCCTGTACGGAGACAGAAAAGTTGGTAAAAAGCTACCTGCATTTAAGATAAAAGATCCGTTGTGTCTAAACGGAACTGCCAACTCAAGATTCGAGAAACCAACTATAAAAGGCAAGTTAACAGGCAAATCCAATGTCGATAAGGATAAGCCCACTTCAAATGAGGAAGTCGATGAAAGCCCATTAGGACAATAGGTGCTGCAGGCAGCATCACCTGTCACTGCTGAAGAAATAGCGGTATTGACTAAGAACGTTGAAACGGAGCAGTGCTTTAAGCAACTTGAGGATATTGTAACCCTCGGTGATATGCCTACCGAAAAGATAGAAGAGATTATGGAGAAGAAAGCAGTGGAACAGCCACCGCTCGTGATTGGTCGACTTGCTCTTCCAATTTCATCTAAACAGCAAACAGAAGTTGTGCCCACAGAAAAGAGGAGATCTACTCATCAATGGCTGTTCAAAACTGCTGAGCTTCAGGAAATCGAAGCAGCCAAGAAGAAAGCGGCTACTGATCAAGCTGCTACAACTACTGAAAAGGAGATTGACCCACCCTAGTCCTCTAAAACTTTTGAGGATCGTGTCAAAGGAGTACGTGAAACCAAAAGGAAACGGGAAGCTGCAAAGAAAGCACAGGAAATTGAAGCATATAGAAAGGAGATAGAAAGAATTACGTTTCAAGGAAGAGATTTGAACTTCGAACAAATCAAGCAATCTCACGACGAGCGACAGGCTCAGAAGAAGATTGTTAGTTCAACATCAAACGAGGAAGCTGCGGAAGAATTGAGCAGAGCAGCAAAGAAAGAAAAGACAACAGCAGATTCTACTCAGAAAGGGAAAGAAGTGGAAATCCTTGTTGAAGTTGATCAACCTGCCAAAATAACACCTGAAGAAGACGGCATGACTGACGCGGAGCTAGACACGATGACCCACTGTGGAGCTCTCAATACCAAGGAGGACTCTAAGGGCAAACAGGTTTAGATTTGTGAACCAACCAACGAACCTCTTAAAGGCGACAGTTCGACGAATGAATTGCCACAAAAATCAACAGACACTATATCTCCCAAGGTTAAGGATGTAGGGTCGTCAGAAACCATAAAGGAAATCGTAGACACGAACATGTCTACTGACGAACCAGTTGCTAAGGAGAATGTTGCTGAGTCTGAAAAAGAACCACCTGCTGAGGCGATGACTCATGCAATTGCTGAAGAGTCTACTGTAGCTGAAGTAATCATGTCGGACACTGCTGAAGAAGTCCATGTTGCTGAGGAGACAACAGCCGCTGCTGCTAATGAGGATCATGCAGATGATACGATGGAGCAAGACGTCTCCTCTGCTGGATATTTGGATGAGTCTACCTGCTCATCAGAATCTGATTCTGAGGGGGAATCTAATGAGGTATTTGATGCCAAAACTCTTAGACAATACCCCACCTTGAAGAACGAACAACTGAGGATCCCATTTCATGGTTTACCTGGGAAACTCTTCCACTCTAGAAGAGTAGCTCAATGGTGCGCATCTATCTCGCTTGAAGATGATTCAAATGCCGATCTCCGAGATTGGAGTGATGAAATCTTAGCATTTGTAGATCAAGAAGTCAATAGGGACATTACCGGGGTCTTTATGTTGAAATTGAAGAAGGAACAGACAAAGGCAAGGTGTTTGGTAAAAAATTTCGACGATGGAAAACATATGATTACATCATGCATGAACTTTGTTTTGAAGAACAGATGATTACCAATGCAAGGAAAGGCCTCAATTTCTGGCGTTCCGAAGAATTATGGGCAAACGAATGGATGGATCAACCCTCATGCACGAAATAGTATACCGATCAACAGGTGATTGCAAGGTTAAAAGCCATTCGTGCCCATCGAAAATACTCAGCATCCCTGTTGCTGCCCCGATCACAGTTCGCTCTAGATAAGAAGTCTATATCACATATCCAGCTAACCAAACGAAAAGGGCTGCAATGGATGCTTATAAGAAAAGAAAAACTTCTTATGAGGAGAAGTTGCGAGTTCGAAGCCTAGAACTAGCCGCTCTTGAATAGGCGAAGGAAGAAGAGGCTAAGAGACAAGATTATCTCAAAATGGCTACTTTTCAGAAAGGCTATACTCGAGCTGCTACCTCACTTCAAGCCTCTGAGGTTCAAGGTTCTGCTTCAAATCCCGATCCAGATGTAGTCTCAATGGAAGTAGATACCAATGTGGTTACTGAAGCTACCACCCAAAGAATTGAAGTCGCTGTCCCAGAATCTGCGATCATAACAGTGGAAAGACAAGTTGGTGAACTTACTACCACAGCAACCGGTAATGAAATGGTCATTTCTAACATTCCTATTGCTGCTGAACCAGTACAAGTGAGTTTTCAATCTCTTGTCAACATACTCCACAATGCACTACATCAACGCGACATCCAGCAAGCCAGATTCAATGAAGAAGTTCTAAAAGAGGTTGCTGATGTACGAGGAGCAATCTCTGAAGTTAAAACCTCTGTCTCTTAGGTTCAGCAAAAGGTTGGTCAAGTTACTGACAAGATCACACATGTGGAAGAATCCGTCTCTACGGTGCAAACAAATGAGGTGACTCTCAGCGTCGATCTTGATGCACACAAGTCTTTCACCACTTCTATTTTGGATGCATTTAAAGAGGGGGAAGAAAGAAGGATTGCTGAACAAGCAAGGGTGAAAGCAGAGGAAATTGAGCTGCTGCCGAAAGAAAAAGAGTTTGAACGAGTAATGATGGAACGAAGAATGAAGTTAGAAGAACAACAGAAAGCAGAACAACGAGCTCGTATCGAACAAATAGAGAAACTCATGGCCATGACAATGAGGAAGGTGGAATCTCTTGAGAAGCCAAAACCTCCACCAGACGCCCAGAACTAAGGTCACCCTCATCTGTCACTTTCTTTTTTTTTTTTTGCCGTGATTCAGTGTCTTACATAGCTCAGGTGAAGGCAAAAAGAATCAAAATGACAAATCACGCTCTTCCAAAGTACAACAAGGATGGATTTGAAACCTGGAAAAAGAAGGCCATGATCTAGTTGCAGAGCATTCATCCGGAGATGAGGGACATTCTCACGATTGGCCCTATAGAGATCCTGAAGGTTAACACTGCACCCCCTGGACCCGCTGGTGGTCCACCCAGACCTGAGATGGTGAAGATACCCTACGAGGAATGGACTCTTGAAGACAAAAAGAGAGGACAGCTGGAGTTTATCGCCATGAAACTAATCATGGATTGTCTACCTCCTCTGATGTCTGACAAAGCTCTAGACTACAACACAGCGAAAGAAATGTGGGAGTATGTCTGTGAAGTTTCTCAGGAGATGGAACAAATGAAGCGAAATAAGCTACAAGTAGTTGTAGACAAGTACGAATCTTTCGCCATGGTTCCTGGTGAAACCATTCAGCAGATGGAAGAAAGATTCAACACTATCATAGGAGAACTCAAAAATGTCGGCAAAACATATGACAAAGGAGAAATGAACAACAAAATAATATCCAAGCTCTATCCCAGAAGTGATTGGTTTGTCAAGATGACGAGCTTAAGTAAAAAGGATCTGAGCAACATGTCTACCGCTGAAGTTTTCTCTCAATTAAAGGCACATGAATTCATCATTCAGCAGTCAAAGAAGAATGAAGCTGCTATAGCACATCCAAATGCAACGAGTGTTGGAACTCAAGAAGACGTAGCATACTTCATCAAAAAGGACGGAAACAAATGGAAATCTCCTTGGAAACCATTCTATAATCAGGAGAGATCAACACCAACAACACCATCAAAGGAGAACCCAGCAACTTCTAACTCGAACAGTGAAAATCAAAAGATAGACGAGTTGGAGGAGCAGATGATGAAGATACAAAAAATGATTTTGGAAGCAAAGGCCAAAAAGTAAGCAAAAGCAACCTCGATACAGCACCCTACTGAGAAAAAGATAAAGACATGCTTTGAATGCAAATCTCCTGATCACTTGAAGCATGATTGTCCAAAAGTAAGTCCTGAAGAAAGAGAGTGTTTGCGGCAAAGATTTGAAAGATGAGCAGTCCGAGCTGTGACAAAGGCGTTGCTGACGCGGACAGAAGTTCCAGATATTCCTGACAATGAAGAGGAATATTATCCCACTGACGAGGAAGAGGAAGCCTTGATGGTCTTCATGGCAAAAATTGTTGAGGATGGTGAGACATCTGCTAATGCTGAGCAACCTTCAGAATCGGCCCTAGCAGTCGACAATCAAGAGGATCAGGATTCAAGTGCGAAGACATCAGGCATATCAAATGAGTGGATTCTAGATAGTGGTTGTTCTGCGCACATAACAGGAGACGAAGACCTGTTCTCAGATATTCAGAAATCATATGGTCCATCTGTCGTGTTCGGAGATAATAGCAAAGGGAGAGTACTTGACAGAGGATGTATAGAGCGCAATGGACTAAGGATCGTCAACGTGGCTCTCGTATCAAACCTCAAGCATAATTTACTCAGCATAAGTCAACTATGCGAAAGCAGAAATGAGCTTGTCGCAGGTCTACCTGATAACATCACATTTCGGAAGGAAGGAATATGCAAAGCTGATCACTGTAATTTCTACAGATTAATTATAGAAATAGTGGCAAATAAATTTGTAAACCCTAAGGTTATCGATCCAGGGGAATGAAGCAACGAAAAATCCTAAATACTAAATCAGACGTTCTTAAAATACTGGTTAGGAAAAGCAATTAAAAAGTTTTGGTTGT
>JAPKLW010000838.1:306595-332508 GCA_026898455.1 Plectranthus barbatus
TCAAGATTATGAATAAGCACAGATTTCACAAACTACGAAGGGAAAGGAAAAATAATTTAATTAATCAAACATGTATACATTGATAATTCCAAACCCTAGAATCTGAGGAAGAGATTAGTTACACATATTCAAAGTAATATTCACCATAGAAAGATAAAACCTGAATTGCATAAAAACTTGGGTCTGAATGTCTTCCCCCAAAAATATGTCTTCAAAGATAAACCTAAAAACTCTTGGAATCTCTAAAATCTGAAATCTGGAATGAAGCGTGATAAAAAGGTCAAAATGTACTCTCAAAATCGACATTATTAGGATATTTATAGAGGTGGGGGTGTATCCTATCAATTCTAGGGCTAAAAATATGAATAAATCCGATTTTTATCAGATTTCCGCTCCAGCAGAGAGGCTCGCGTCGATCGTGGCTGATCCACGTCGATCGACGAGGCTTCCTGGTCTCCGTCGATCGATGCTGATTGGCATCTGTCAACGCGGCTTCTCGTCCCTTCTGCGCGGTCTCGCGGTTTTGGCCATAACTTCCTCTTCCGAACTCCGATTGACCCGATTCCAGTTGCGTTGGAGAGCTAAATCAAAGCATCATCCATTGCCATGCACCAATAGCTCGAATTCCTCTTGTGGAAGAACTCTTCATTGCTACTCTTACACGTTACTGCTTTCGGAACGGTTTTCTCGTGGGTTTAGGCCTAAAAACCTGCATAAACATCAAAATATACCTAAAACCACCTAATGTTGATTCATGCATAAAATATATATATAAACTCAATAAAACTACATAAAATAGTATAAATATAATATAGATAAGTGAGTGAAATAATGAGCTTATCAAAAGCCTGTCAACAAGGAAAGCAGACCAAAGCCTCATTCCATTCCAATCCAGAGAAAAATACCTCGAGCAGGATTCTTGAATTATTGCACATGGAACTATTTGGACCAATCACTCCTCCCTCTGTAAGAAAAAAAATATATACTTTAGTGGTAATTGATGACTATTCTAGGTACACATGGGTTCGTCTGCTTAAGGCTAAAGATGAGGTTAAGATCATTCTACCCGAGTTAATTCTTAAGGAGCAAAACAGTAAAGAGGTTATTGTGAAGAGGATCCGATCTGACAATGGAACCGAATTTTTCAATGGAATCCTCATGGATTTCTACGCAGAAGCTGGCATAAATCATGAGAGGTCCACTGCTAGGACTCCTCAGCAGAATGGTCTAGCAAAAAGAAGGAATCGAACACTGAAAGAAGCAGTGCAATCAATGCTAGCCGATGTTGATTTACCTGCTAAGTATTAGGGAGAAGCGGTTATGACAGCCTGTTATACTCAGAATAGAAGTTCCATTAACGGACGATTCAACAAGACTCCCTACAAAGTATACAACGGTCGTAAGCCTAATTTAGATTATCTACGTGCTTTTGGTGCAACATGTTATATTCACAATAACGGAAAGTTGAAACTTAACACTTTTCACCTAAGTCAGATGAAGGTGTACTTCTTGGATATGGTCACCCCACTCACAAAGGTTATAGAGTGTTAAATAAGACTACTGGAATTGTGGAAATAACATGCAATGTTATTTTTGATGAATCTACTTTAGTGCGCAGAGCTATAAAAGAGACGAGGGAAATCAATCATGAGACTGATGATGTCAATGGTCAATCAATTCTGAATTCCATCGAGAACTTACGGATTGACCCAACTAAGTCTATGAATGATTGTGATCCAATCCAGACGCGCTCAGCCGGTGATCAAACCACTGACTAGGCCAGTGATGCCAATGATCATGTTGAGGCCAATCCTCAAAAGGATATTTTTAATCTGCTTGATGATTCAGATGAGGAGACTTCAAATTCTCCTACCGTTGCTGAAGGAGTAGGTGCTACTGAAGACCTTGGCACAGGAGGTGCTGAGTTACCAGCTGCTGAGATACCTACTGAAGAAGAAGCTCCTGATCATGATGTTCCTATAGCAGAAGCTCCAGTTGCTGAAGGAATTTCTGCCACTGAAGAACAAATTACCAACACTCCAGATGCTGAGGATCAAGCAAATGATGTAGAGAATACCAATAATCGAGACGGAGAAGGAAATGCTGGAGAACCAATCAGACCAGCATGGCTGCGTGCTCATTCCCTAGAGGATGTTCTTGGAAATATTAATGATCCTGTTCATACAAGACAAGGGTCCGCAATGTTTTCTTGCTACCTATCACGTGAGGAACTAACTAAAGTTGAGGATGCTCTTCGCGATCCAGACTGGGTAAACGCCATGCAAGAAGAACTTGCTGAATTCTCTCGCAATCACGTATGGGATCTGGTAGATAGACCAGAACATCAGAATGTTATAGGCACCAAATGGGTATTAAAGAACAAGAAGAACGAATCAGGCGTGGTGGTGAGGAATAAAGCACGTCTTGTAGCCAAAGGATACAAACAGTGTGAAGGCATTGACTATGATGAGACGTTTGCTCCAGTAGCCAGATTGGAAGCAATGAGGTTATTTCTTGCTTATGCTGCACATCATGAATTCTCGGTCATGCAAATGGACGTCAAAAGTGCATTCCTCAATGGCGAGCTCAAGGAAGAAGTCTATGTTGAGCAACCCCCAGGATTTGAGAATGGAAACCAAGTCTACAAACTAAGGAAAGCTTTGTATGGACTGAAGCAAGCACCACGGGCATGGTACGGAACTTTATCCAAGTTTCTACACGACAATGGTTTCAAAAAGGGAAGGATTGATCAAACACTCTTTCGCATTAAAGGTAAAGGAAGCATCCTACTTGTGCAAATCTATGTTAATGATATCATTTTTGGCTCAAAGAATCAAGATCTCTGTGACAAATTTTCCAAGCTAATGATGAGCAACTTTCAAATGATTATGATGGGAAAGATGTCCTATTTCCTTGGACTTCAAGTTCAGCAATCCTATGAAGGGATCTGATTGCTAAGTATTGTCCAGAGAAAACCAAGAGGTTAAGGGTTCCCATCAGCAATGCGTGTATAGCAGATCTTGAGAAAGAAGGGGAAGCAGTGAATCCTACCTTATATCGAGGGATCATCGGATCTCTGCTATATCTTACAGCCAGCAGACCAGATATATCATATGCTGTAGGACTATGTGATAGATATCAATCTCAACCGAACAAAACACATCTAGATATAGCAAGGCGAATTATCAGATATTTGAAGAGCACAGAAGGCTTAGGAATTTGGTATCCAAGAGCCGACAGTCTTGCTCTGAGTGGTTATTCAGATTCTGATTTTGGAGGATGCAAAATTGATAGGAAAAGCACTAGCGGAACATGTCAATTCCTTGGACATAAGTTGATCCGCTAGTTCAGCAAAAAGCAGCACTCGGTAGCAACATCAACCACCGAAGCAGAGTATGTAGTGGCTGCTAGTTGCTGTCAGCAAATTCTGTGAATTCGACAACAACTTCAGGATTATGACATTTCTCCTGAATGTGTACCAATCTACTGTGATAACAATAGTGCTATGTGCATCACAAAGAATCCAGTACATCACTCCAGAACCAAACACATTGATATTCGACATCACTTTATCCGTGATCATCAAGAAAAGAAGGACATTGATATTCATCGTATATGCACGGAGGATCAAATAGCAGACATCCTCACTAAACCTCTAGCAGAAACAAGATTCAAAGAATTGTGCATCAAATTGGGCATGATGGAATTAGACGTTGCTGTGGATGAATAAGATACTATTCTCATTCTTTCTGGTTTTCGTGGATTTCTCTTTATTATCTTCAGCATATTATGGAGGTCTCTGCTAAATGAAGTCTGCTAAGATAATGGCAAATGTTGAAAATACCCCTCTAAGCAGTCAGCAGATAGATTGTATCTGCTCAGCAGAATATGAAAAGAATGAAGATCAAATCTATCTTTTGTCGTGAAGATATGTGAAAGATCGTTGTGTTAATATGACTATGATATACAACTATTCATCACTGAAAAGACGGACATGCATCGCAAAAAGAGGAACTTCATTACATCTTCAAAAGGAAGGACATTACAATATCAGTCAAAAGGAAAACACAGATCTACTATAGGATTCATTATGTTTTCACAAAGGCGACACCGGCCTATAAGGATAGAAATCAACTCCTTGAAGGTTGGATGGACCGTCAGCAATTTCCGGAAAATACTTTTCCGTCAACCAGCTGAGCTGCATTCCAATCCGAAGTGGCACAAACGGATGAAGCTTGATGCTTTCCCAGACATTCTTGAAGAAGAATCCGGCCCAGTCCACAGAGGCAGCATCATCCATAGCCATCATCACCTGCCAAACAGCCCTTGAGAGACAGAGGTCATAAGGCTCCTCTCCAAGAAGAATACCATGGGCAATGCGGAACATCACCCAATATGAAGTCTGGAGACTAGAGGCTGGAATGTCAGCGCTGAACTCAAAATGAGAAGAATGACGCCAATTCTCCCATGCCAACCATTCTGGAGCCACCTCTTCTGCAAGATAGTCCTGCACAAATAATGGACCTCGAGGAAGCCCAAAATCCACTGCAAAGGTGTCAGGGGTCCAACGGACAAGCTTATCATGAAACACCCCGTAAATTACATTCGGCTCGACTTGGCAATCACCAAGGAAATCCCTCAAAACTTCCTCCTGGAAACGATGTGGAGTGGCACATGCAAATTGAGAAAGACCCCCCCACTGTAATGCTGACATGATCTTCACTGCCACATCATAATCATCTATATAGTATCCATCCAGACCCGGCTCATCCAGAATCAGGTTGCGCTTGATCTCTAAGGTTCTTGGAGGAGAATCCATCAGTGAAGAAGGGAACTTGCTTTTCTTGTGGAAAGAAAGGTCGAGATTATGAGTCAAGTAAGAATGGAAGTTGAGATGTTTGGATAATCTCGAACGGAGGTATTTAAAGAGAATTTGTCAATTATGACGGGAAGAAAGAGAAAAATATGTCTGAAGATCACAATGATTTGTCTCTTGGAATACGGAACGTCGCAAGTAAAGGAATCGACGTGTATGCATGGAGAGTCAAAGCATTTCAGCAATATTAAGTAATGAGCATTGACAGGTTCGAGGATCTCATCATCATTACGATTTCTGAACAGAGTCTTCAGAGACTCAGCAGAGCTTCGAAATGATGCTGACAAATCTCGTGCAAGGTTAGCAGATTCTTTTGTGAATATGGGTGCTGAGACTTACTACTATCTATTAGCATCCTTGGACGGTTGCTAGATCAGAAGCAACAACATATCCGAAATCGAGGCGGGATGACTCTAAATTCAAACTTGATGGGACTCAATAAGGCGCATTTAATGTACGCAAACGGCGGCATCAACTGAGGAGACGCCACGTCAGATGCACTTGAGTATTTCTTGGAGCATGGGAAGCCATATGGAAAGACGCGTTCTTTATGAACCGTTGATCTAACCTGTCTCAAAATTCACCTCAACCGTTAGATCTCACATTCAAAAGTTTAACCCTATTGTGCTCTGATCACTATTCATTTTTTTTTCTCCTTCGAAATCTAGAGCAAAATTCCCAAATTCAAAATCTCCGAATTCTACGAGATTACTCAAAATTCTTTCTCAAAGACATAGCCTCCGATACCAAAGCCTCATCATCTCAGAAACCCACTTCCCATAAACATCAATCTGAATCCAGTGAACCCCGTATCTTCAATTTTCCACCAAATTCTGAAGAACCCCTGCATGCGCGACATGCACCAGGTTTTACCGGCATTCTAAAGAAAGAAAATGTTGACGATTCAATATCATATGGTCAACTAGTTATGATGGCTCGAAAGAAAACACAGAGCGGTCACACAAAGGAGCAAAGGCGTTTAGCTCAAATCATGAAGGATCGCATACTGTACAAACTTCTTGCTACTGAACATATCCCGGATTGGATAATGGATATCCTTGACAGCGAACAGGTAATTCAATACTTATCCGCTGAGCCCATGCATTTTCATCAGCATATGGTATCTGAATTCTATGTCAGAGCAGTAATGAGTAAGGATGGAAAATCTTTCAAAACCTGTGTTTATGGAACCATCATCGATGTAAATGTCGATGTACTTGCTAAGACTTTTGGTCTTCGAAATAAGGGGGAACATATATCTCAATACAAAGTAGCAGATTATGATGAAATGGAACGGCGTTGGAATCTGTGGAAGAAGCCTGAACAATTGAAGGATAGGAAAGGTCAGCCAATTACTTTCAGGGCTGCCACCCCCATTAACGCTCTAAAAGATAAGTTTAAAACTCTTGCTGAATTGGTCATCAAGATGTTTCAATGTGATGCTGGATCATACTCTGAGTTATCTGCTAAGTATGCTGTAATGATGGCTCTCACGGACAGAGTGAAGGGCAATTGGGCAGAATTTTTCTTCGAACGTTGGGCAGAACATGCCAGGAAGAATGATCACATGTCAGTAGATGGAACATTCTCATCGAATGTTAACTTAGGGTTAAAAATCAGCAAGTTTCTGGAGCTAGTCATGCACCCCACGAAGATTGATCAAGGTGTGAAATTACTTCCCACTTATTTCATTCCTGCAACAAGGAAGGAAGCCAACCCTCTTGACTTCAAGAAACCAAAGAAGTTAACAGGCAAATCCAATGTCGATAAGGATAAGCCAACTTCAAATGAGGAAGTCGATGGAAGCTCATTAGGACAACAGGTGCTGCAGGCAGCATCACCTGTCACTGCTGAAGAAATAGCGGTATTGACTAAGAACGTTGAAACGGAGCAGTGCTTTAAGCAATTTGAGGACATTGTAACCCTCGGTGATATGCCTACCGAAAAGATAGAAGAGATTATGGAGGAGAAAGCAGTGGAACAGCCACCGCTCGTGATTGGTCGACTTGCTCTTCCAATTTCATCTAAACAACAAACAGAAGTTGTGCCCACAGAAAAGAGGAGATCTACTCGTCAATGGCTGTTCAAAACTGTTGAGCTTCAGGAAATCGAAGCAGCCAAGAAGAAAGCGGCTACTGATCAAGCTGCTACAACTACTGAAAAGGATATTGACCCACCCTTGTCCTCTAAAACTTTTGAGGATCGTGTCAAAGGAGTACGTGAAACCAAAAGGAAACGCGAAGCTGCAAAGAAAGTACAGGAAATTGAAGCATATAGAAAGGAGATAGAAAGAATTACGTTTGAAGGAAGAGATTTGAACTTCGAACAAATCAAGCAATCTCACGACGAGCGACAGGCTCAGAAGAAGATTGTTAGTTCAACATCAAACGAGGAAGCTGTGGAAGAATTGAGCAGAGCAGCAAAGAAAGAAAAGACAACAGCAGATTCTACTCAGAAAGGGAAAGAAGTGGAAATCCTTGTTGAAGTTGATTAACCTGCCAAAATAACACCTGAAGAAGACGGCATGACTGACGCGGAGCTAGACACGATGACCCACTCTGGAGCTCTCAATACCAAGGAGGACTCTAAGGGCAAACATGTTTAGATTTGTGAACCAACCAACGAACCTCTTAAAGGCGACAGTTTGACGAATGAATTGCCACAAAAATCAACAGACACTATATCTCCCAAGGTTAAGGATGTAGGGTCATCAGAAACCATAAAGGAAATCGTAGACACGAACATGTCTACAGACGAACCAGCTGCTAAGGAGAATGTTGCTGAGTCTGAAAAAGAACCACCTGCTGAGGCGATGACTCATGCAATTGCTGAAGAGTCTACTGTAGCTGAAGTAATCATGTCGGACACTGCTGAAGAAGTCCATGTTGCTGAGGAGACAACAGCCGCTGCTGCTAATGAGGATCATGCAGATGATACGATGGAGCAAGACGTCTCCTCTGCTGGATTTTTTGATGAGTCTACCTGCTCTTCAGAATCTGATTCTGAGGGGGAATCTAATGAGGTATTTGATGCCAAAACTCTTAGACAATACCCCACCTTGAATAACGAACAACTGAGGATCCCATTTCATGGTTTACCTGGGAAACTCTTCCACTCTAGAAGAGTAGCTCAGTGGTGCGCATCTATCTCGCTTGAAGATGATTCAAATGTCGATCTCCGAGATTGGAGTGATGAAATCTTAGCATTTGTAGATCAAGAAGTCAATAGGGACATTACCGGGGTCTTTATGTTGAAATTGATGAAGGAACAGACAAAGGCAAGGTGTTTGGTAAACAATTCCGATGATGGAAAACATATGATTACATCATGCATGAACTTTGTTTTGAAGAACAGATGATTACCATTGCAAGGAAAGGCCTCAATTTCTGGCGTTTCGAAGAATTATGGGCAAACGAATGGATGGATCAACCCTCCTGCACGAAATAGTATACCGATCAACAGGTGATTGCAAGGTTAAAAGCCATCCGTGCCCATCGAAAATACTCAGCATCCCTGTTGCTGCCCCGATCACAGTTCGCTCCAGATAAGAAGTCTATAGCACATATCCAGCTAACCAAACGACAAAGGGCTGCAATGGATGCTTATCAGAAAAGAAAAGCTGCTTATGAGGAGAAGTTGCGAGTTCGAAGCCTAGAACTAGCCGCTCTTGAACAGGCGAAGGAAGAAGAGGCTAAGAGACAAGATTATCTCAAAATGCTATACTCGAGCTGCTACCTCACTTCAAGCCTCTGAGGTTCAAGGTTCTGCTTCAAATCCCGATCCAGATGTAGTGAGTGACTCAATGGAAGTAGATACCAATGTGGTTACTGAAGCTACCACCCAAAGAATTGAAGTCGCTGTCCCAGAATCTGCGATCATAACAGTGGAAAGACAAGTTGGTGAACTTACTACCACAGCAACCGGTACTGAAATGGTCATTTCTGACATTCCTATTGCTACTGAACCACTACAAGTGAGTTTTCAATCTCTTGTCAACATACTCCACAACGCACTACATCAACGCGACATCCAGCAAGCCAGATTCAATGAAGAAGTTCTAAAAGAGGTTGCTGATGTACGAGGAGCAATCTCTGAAGTTAAAACCTCTGTCTCTGAGGTTCAGCAAAAGGTTGGTCAAGTTACTGACAAGATCACACATGTGGAAGAATCCGTCTCTACGGTGCAAACAAATGAGGTGACTCTCAGCGTCGATCTTGATGCACACAAGTCTTTCACCACTTCTGTTTTGGATGCATTCAAAGAGGGGGAAGAAAGAAGGATTGCTGAACAAGCAAGGGTGAAAGCTGAGGAAACTGAGCTGCTGCGGAAAGAAAAAGAGTTTGAACGAGCAATGAGGAACGAAGAATGAAGTTAGAAGAACAACAGAAAGCAGAACAACGAGCTCGTATCGAACAAATAGAGAAACTCATGGCCATGACAATGAGGAAGGTGGAATCTCTAGAGAAGCCAAAACCTCCACCAGACGCCCAGAACTAAGGTCACCCTCATCTGTCACTTTCTTATTTTTTTTTGCTGTGATTCTGAACTGATTTCACTAAACTTGTAATTGCAATATCATATATGAAATCATCGGAATCATGACAAAATCTTATTCTCTAAATTCTGATTTTTTGAGTGCGTACAATAGTTGAAATACACTCTCTGTGTATTCAACAAATCAGAATCTGGAAGATAGGCCAAGGATGTTTGAATGTTTGCTGAATGATTTACTTGTAATATTTTTGCTAAGGACTTAAAGCAAGTAAGATTCTGAGATAGTTTGTCTAGAAATTTCCTTGTAACTCAGAATTTTTCGATGCTAAGTCTCAGCAATCCTTAGTAAAGCTTTGATCTCACCAAAAAGGGGGAAATTGTTGGGAAAATATCCCTGAACTATCCTTAGGAGTACAATGTAAAAGGTTTTGTTGGATCAAACCTTAGTAGATGGTCGATCATTGCTGAACCTTAGCATACCTTAGCAACTTATGTAATGTCCTGTATAGGGTAAACATCGAGTTGTAATAGAATAGGTTGCTTGGAAGAATCTCAGCAAACATTAGAAAAGCTAAAGAAGAAGAAAGCTAGTGATAGCAGAATGCTGAGGAGTCAACATTTGATAAACACGTCACAGACTACTAAAGGCGTTAGCAATCCGAAGTCAAAGTAGCAAAAGAGCATTTGCTGCGCACCAAGTCCAGTAGCATGCTGAAAGATATCCAGCATCTCGTTCCAGTAAAGGCACAGCAAAGCAAATCTCAACAACTGCTACACCGCCATTCTGACCAACACGCGAAGATTAGACCTGTCAGAAGTAGGTCGGAAAAGCCTGTACGGAGACAGAAAAGTTGGTAAAAAGCTACCTGCATTTAAGATAAAAGATCCGTTGTGTCTAAACGGAACTGCCAACTCAAGATTCGAGAAACCAACTATAAAAGGAAAGTCAAAGGAAGATGCAGGAGCTGCTAACTCTCTAACGCAAACACACGTACGAAAGATTCCAAAAAGGGACAAAAAGTCCTAAGAGCAGTTCAGTTGAAAGGCTCAGTACAGAGTTATCAAAAAGCCTTCAACACCTTGAGTGTCTCACTACATCTGACACTCATTTGAGAGATTCTTGAAGTGATTCAAGAATCTTCAATCATTGGGATCACTTTCATTATAGAAAGTATCCAGCAGTCAATTTCTCGAAAGGGAATTGATTAGAACGGGCACTGAAGCCGAGAACAAAGGACAGTTCGGAAAGAACTCTAAACTCTTCCACAGGTGGTAAAAGCGAGTTTTACAAAGGTGCGCCCTTGACTCAGCCGGAGCCACACCTGAAAGGTTCGGAGTATCGGAAGATAGCCGTGGAGCAAATAGACCTAACGTCGGCTGACTGCTCTACAGGAAAAGCAACTCTTTGTACACCGTATACTTTCTTAGTGAAACTCTTAGCGATTCGGCTAAGGAGTGGACGTAGATCATTTGATCAAACCACTATAATCCTTGTGTTCTCTTGATTGATTACTGTTTTATTACTTTTGTGCTACGTCGACTTAACCTAGCAACGGAGTTGCTAGAGTATAACTGCTAAAAGTAACTTAAGCAAACTTGAACAAAAACCGTAAGTTAAGAATAATCCAAATACAAGTAAACGCTATTTATTCTGCTGCATTTCGTGTGTATATCTTATTGTTACCACGACGACACTGATCTTAGGGACCAACAGCACTGAACTGCGGTAAAGCACATTCTCAAATATCTGAAAAGGACAAGAAACTATTGTGTGGTTTTTCAGTTTGAGAATTTGTGCCCTATGGGTTATACAAATTTGGATTTCCAGGCTGATCAAGACGAAAAGATATCTACCTCTGGGTATGTGTTTACTCTAGGAGGTGGAGCCATATCATGGAGGAGTGTAAAGCAGAATTCTGTTGCAGACTCCACCATGGAAGCGGAGTACGTTGTAGCTTCAGAGGCTTTGAAAGAAGCAATATGGCTCTGGAACATCCTCTTAGAGTTGGACGTGATCCATCATTTTGCCAAAACTGTCATGAAGGGATTTGTGAACTAAATCACTTAATCCATTAGCTCAGATCGTTAATTGGAATATCAAAAATAAATTGTTATGCCTATGATTAATCCTAGAATGCTCCTATTGATTATTCATAAGGGAGTTTTACGGAATACCTAGATTGTAGATCCTAAAGAACGTAGTGCGCAGAGATTTGATCCTCGATCCTCTTTCTTGTGCACCAAGATTTATTCCTAATAGATTAAGGAATTAAATCTTATGAAATTAAATAGATTAATTTTGAAAACTGAAGATAGAGAGAAGAAAGAAACGATCCTCCTGATATGATCTTCTGATTTGTATCTCAACTCCAATCTGAATATCTGGTGAAGATTCCCTTCGGATTCCTTGCCGATTGAGAAGCAGAATTTCCTCCTCATTTTCTCAGATCTAGTTGATCACACACAGCTCCCAAATACTGGTTTGCTTGTGTTGCAACTTATGATCTTGTGGTGTGTTGTGATCTGAGAAACTGAAGCCTATTTATAGGAAATTCTGGACTTCTATTGGGCCTGAGTTTTCATGGGCCAGACCAGGGACCAGAATGCAAATAGCAAATAAGGCCTATCAATTAATTAATTCTCATATTCAACTCAGAATATAATTAATTAATTAATATTGATTCATTCCACCAGAGAATCAATACTGTCCTACCTATTTGCTACCACGTTTCAAGGTACGGGTTGCATGTGCTTGGTATATCCTCACATTTAAGGTTACAGACATTAGTTAATTAATTTAGGCTCTGACAAGCCATTTAATTAATTAACATCTTATATTCCTGAGTCAATCCACTCAAGACTTTTCACTTATGCTTGAAGTTAATCAGCTTGCAAGACTTTAGCATAACGAACCTTTTGAGTTGCTCAGGGAATGTCACCATCCTATACTGGATGTGGTTACTTAGTTCTGGTACCAGACAGTCACACACAAACTGCTATCACCCAAGATATAGATATACAAGCTCAACTAGATCCTTTCACTGCAACTCAAAGTGATACAATTTGTATATACTTCCGTACCTTCATTTAAGTTTAGGATCTCATCATCAAGATCCAGATTCCTTTAATGTAAGATAAAGGAATCAATCTTAACTTAGGTCCTTATCAATGCGTAACCCCTCACTAGCATACCAAGCAATCAAAGATAAGATGCTTATTATCGCGTATGCTACAGCCTACACCAACAGTCTATCTTGGGACTATCTCAGTTGTGATAACCAGTTATATCTCGCTAGGTCAGACGATCCATACATTCTTCCATGATCTACTACACACTGTATGATCTCCCTATCGACGAGATAAGAGGATAAGAGCGTTTGCGACACATGCTTGTTAATTCAGATAGGAGATGATCATACAACATTGATGATTCCAAGTGTATTAACCAATTGACCTTGTAAATAGTATACCAATTATAATGCTTTCAGTATATAAATCCATCATGTCACAGTGGCAAATTCGAAGAAACCAAAAACTCACCAGGTAGCTAAAGATATTGAGAGAAAGCATCATATCAAACTAGATGTGCTAATACGTTTGGTACGTATTAATAGGACCTAATTTAGATAGATTATTTTATCTGACATTACAAGAAACTTGATCTCGATGGCTTGATGAAATCTGAAGCCTAATGAAGGTTCAAGAGGTATACACAAATTTGTTTATCACTTTGAGATACTATGATGAAGAGTCTTACATGTACTTGTATATCTGTATCTTAGGTGGTAGCAGCTTGTGTATGACTTCTAGTTCTTTGATTAGGTAACCATATCCAGTATAGGATGGTGATATTCCCTAAAAAGCTAAAAAAGGTTCATTATGCAGAAGTCCTGCAGGCTGATTAAGTTCAAGGACAAGTGAAAAAGGTATTGAGTAGTACTACTTAGGAATAAAAGATGTAAATGAATTTGTAGGCTTGTCAGAGCCTAAATTAATTAATTAATATATGTAATCTTAAATATGGGGATACCGAGCCCCTGCAACTCGTTCCTCATAAGGTGGTAGCAAAGTGGTAGGACAGTATTGATTCTCTGGTGGCATGAATCATTATTATTTAATTAATTATATTCTAGGTTGAATATGAGAATTAATAAATTAATAGACCTTCTTTGCTATTTGCATACTGGTCCCTGGTCTGGCCCATGTAAAGCTCAAGCCCATTAAGGTTCAGAATTTCCTATAAATACCCCCTAGTTCTCAAATCTCAATCACCATAAGATCATAAGTTGATAAGCAACAAACTAGAGTTTTGGGAGCTGTGATTGTCAACTAGGATCTGAGATAGAGAAGAAAATTATGCTTCTCAATAGGCACGGAATCCGGAGGAAATCTTCAGCACATTTCCAGATCAGAGCAAGGGATACAAATCAGAAGACCAGATCTGGGGGATCTTCTTTCTCTCTATTCCTCTTATTTTTGATTTTATTAGAGATAAAATTAGAGATTTAATTAATTATCTTTTTCAAGATTGACTCTTATCGCGTAAGAAGGATTAATGATCAAATCCATGCTCAACAATTCAAAGATTAAATTCATTCAGGCATTCCGCAAACTTTCTTATGCATTCAATAGGAGCATGCTAGGTTGATCATAGACATAGCAATTAGTTTTTATGATATCCAATAATCGGTCTTGGCAATCGGATTATGCAATTCATTTTGCTAGCAAAACCCTACATCTCCCACTTAGACTCAAAGTGTAGCAGCAATGTATTTTTAACCAAGACCCTTTACGTGTTTTCCGAAGATCTTAGTTTCCAAAGTCTTCATGAAAGGGTTATTCAGGTTATACAATGACATAAATTTCCTACAGCCACATCACCTCGCTTTACAATCTCTCATAAAATGTGATATTATCTCTCTATGTGTTTACTTGCCACATGGGCTCTAGGTTCATTCAAGTTTGCTACTGCACCAGTGTTCTCACAATAAATTTTGATATACTTACGCATACTCGTAATCACCCCCAAGCTGAACAAGAAACTCATAAGTCAGATAGCTTCTTTGGAAGCCTCTGAGGTAGCCATATAATTTGGCTCCGTCTCCAAGGTAAACACATAACCCAAGGTTAACTTTCTCTTATCTCAATCAACTTGAAATTCTAAATTTGATTAACCTAAAGGGGTCAGACTGTCTGATTGGTAAACAAGCATATAATCTCGAGTTATTTTCAGATACTTGAGAATATGTTTTACCATAGTCCAGTGCCCCTGACCAGGATTAGATTGATAGCTTCCCACCATGCCAACTGCATAGTATATATATCATGTTCGGTACAGAGTGCAACATACATTAGGCTTCCTACTGCCGAAGCATAAGGAACTTTAGCTATCTCCTCTATCTTGTCTGATATTTTAGGACACATGTCCTTAGTCAGAAGAACTACAAGTCAGAAAGACTTTAATCATTTCTTGGAATTTTGTATGCTAAAGTGGGCAATAACAGTGTCGATGTAGGAAGCTTCGTATAGAGACAACATTCTATTATTTTGATCATGAACGATCTTAATACCAAGAATATACATAGTATTTCCAAAATCCTTCATCTGAAACTTTTCAGACAGCCACACCTGTACGTCCGACAATATCTTTAAGTTGTTGTCAATAAAAGGATTTTGTCTAAGTACAGTACTAAGAATACCACCACGTTTGCATTGCTTATTTTGTACACACGAATTTTGTCTTGAAAATCTTCAAATACAAAGGACTTGATCACATCGTCAAAATGAATATTTCAAGATCTAGAAGTTTGTTTAAGTCCATATAGATGTCTTCATCCATATTTACATTAAGGAAAGTTGTCTTTACATCCATTCGCCAAACCTCATAGTCCATGTAATTTGTTGTGGATAACAAATTATGGATTGGTTTTAGTATGACTATTGGTGAGAAGGTTTCATCGTAACCGATTCTCACTATTTGAGTGAATCCCTTTGCCACCAACCGTGCTTTAAAGGTGATGACCTTTCTGTCAGATCCTCTCTTACACCCATAGACCCACTTACACCCAATGACCATATTACCTGCACGAAGGTCTAAAATGCCTTACCCATCCATAGCATCAATAGATTCAATCTCATAATCCAAAGACTTATTCCAAGATGTTGCATCTACGTCTTCAACTACCACTTTGTATGTATGAGGTCGTTTACTTCATGTTCACCAATGTGAACCAAGTCCGAAGACTCTCCCACACCCATGAAACGATCAAGTTGATGAATAACACTCCAACTACAACGAGGCAATACCTGTGTAGGTACATCAGTCAACACGTTGTGCAGTCTCTTGCGGTATAGCACATAGTACACTTAGTATGTCATTGTCTTTTTGGGATCGTATACTAAAAGTATTTATGATTAAATTTGTTTGTTTGATACACTGGTCTTCATAATTGTGTTACATCAACATGCTTGCTATCTGATATACCAAACATACGATGCAAACTATAATATCATATTATCTCGCCTATAGGGAGGATCATATGGTATGTAGGAGATTATAGAGGATCGTATAAATCGTCTAACCTAGCGATATATAAACAGTATCATGGCTAAGACAGTTCCTGGATAGGCTGTCGGTTTGGGCTGCGACACATCAGTTCATAAGTGAGCTTATCCTAGCTACTTGATGTGTCGGTACATCTTTATGTATTGGTGGGATCAACAGGAGATGTGTCATTCTAATTGACATATGAGTGAGTCAGATCTCTAGATACTTGTTATGATCTTAAACCAAATGGAAGGGTAAGGGGCATGCACAAGTTGACCATTGATAAGCTCGTTTTTCTACTCACTTATCGCTTTGTTTTTCCTTTCTTTTATGCATTTTAGTATATTTTCTTGAATAAACTGAGCATGAGAATATATTAGAGGGTATTATGCTTGCCATGGTGAGATTTTGCAGGTTTTAGGCCAAATTCAATGGAAACCCGTACCGAAAGCAGCAGATGTTCAAAGAAACAGTCACTTCTTCCTCCACCGATGGAATCTGAGCTAATGGAGCATGGCATTTGAAAGATCTTTGAGTTAGCTTTCCAACGCAACTGGAATCGGGTCAATCGGAGTTTGGATGCGAAAGTTATGGCCAAAACCGTGAGACTGTGCAGAAGGGTCGGAAGTGGCGAAACGTCTCTGTTTCGGCCGAAACGAAATCCATCTCGGCCGGGCCGCATTTTTCATCTCGGCCGGGGCAAGAGCCATCTCGGCCGAGACAGACATGAATGGCGAGATTTTCACATATTTTGGGCGAGAATTGCTTGGGGAACAAGATATACATCAATTTGGAAGCAATCAATCATACTTTTCGAAGAGATACATCCAAGGCCTCAACCCTACTTCTATATAAACTCATAATTAGTTCAGAATTCAGACCTTCTTCTTTACCGTTCTTTATTTTATGTTTTCTTTAAGTTTGTTAGAATTCCTCTTTACTTTTATTTGTTGAACCTTTACTTTTGAATGCAATCTTTATTTTTCCCTCCAATGTTTTCTTTCAATATGTTAGGCTAGAACCCTAAACAGGTTCTAGGGTTTCTCCTTCTATGATACATGTTTTGATTCAATTGTTCAAACCCTTTTATTGGTTTAAATCCTATGTTTTTATTTCAAATCTATTCTCATCGAAGGATCGAGAGATGAAGATTGAGGTAGGTTTCAGTTAATTAATCGAAGGACCGAGAGGTGAAGGTTAGTAACAGGAAGTTAGGGTTTAATACTTTTGATTATCTGTCCGACCAAGAAGATTTCAATTGTAGGAAAATCTAGATCTTTATGAAATTGATTAATTGGTGTATTTTTGAGACCGAGAGGAGATAGATCACTAATTAGTAATTTAGGTTTGTTGGGAAATTTGGCTAAGTTTCCTCTCCCCAGTAGCTACTTGTTTAGATTCTAGTTTGGTGTTTTGGTGGATCAAATCCTAAGTCCTACCAGCGTCAGTTGTCTCTAGATAGCTCTAGATCTCAAATGTAAAGTCCTGTTTAGGTCTTTTGAGTTGTAAGTCGCAGCTGATCAAGACTCATGCTGGCTACTGTTCACCAGCATGAGATGTACTTACCAGTTGAGAAAAGTCTCACCAGCAAGCGACTGACAAGACTCGTGCTGACACTGTTCACCAGCATGAGAAGAGCTACTGGCTGGTCACTGTTCACCAGTTGGGAAGGGTTTCATCAGCAGGCGGCTGACAAAACTCACCAGCAGAATAGGTGTTCTCACTGACACTGTTCACCAGCGGTGAAGCCACCAGTCATGGGAGATTCCAAGAGTTAACATCAGACAAATTGGTAGACTTAGATTGTGCTAACGCAAGTCACCAGCAGAGACTTGCCAGCACAAAGATCACCAGCATGTTCTACCAGTCGGATGTTACCAGCAGAATTCAAGATTCGCTCTCCCAGAGTCTTAGAGACAAAAAGAAGATTTGTCTGAGGAATAAACTGACAACGTATGACTTTTAAGGGAGGATACCTTAAAGTCTATCAGTTCAAGACACCAGTTCCGATTCCTCGTACTGACGAATAGTGCCGTTCTGACATAAAGAGATCAATGTCAGATAAAGTGGACAAAAGCATGGCACTTTCCGGAAATCCCTACCTGCCGCCGTCAGAAGGACATGCGAGGACAGAGACCTTTTCCGGATGAGTCCAAACGGCTAGAAGATTTGAATGAGATCCTGCGTCTATAAATAGGTCGGAACCACCAACATTTAAGACGCTTGCACGCTAGCTTGCTTCATCAACATTCAATACTCTTGACCTACCGAAAGACTGAGAATTTATTACGCTCAAGCAAGCAAGCAAATCTTTCGAGGCTTTACTTAAAGCTTTTCCGTGTGTTGATTTATTCAAACACGAGACTTCAAGCTTCCAGCTTGTAAGTTACAGATCTCGTTGGTGTTCTTTCTCTTCCGAGGAAGTTCACAGCAGCTCTTGTGCCAGCCAGCACTTGAGTTATTACGGGCTTTTTGCCGTATTGAGAAGACACGTTCTTGGGAGAACTAAACACCCAGTGAAGCTGTGGAGGTTGAAGTGACGTGCTCGCACTCTACCAGCTGATCAGAGTTGAAGAAGGACAAGGCCGGGAGCGGTTGATCTAGTGAACTGGTGGACGAGGCATTCACCAGCTAGAGATAGATCGTAGGACGCTTGTACCCGATTACTCTTAGTGAAATTTCCAGTGCTACGACTGGAGAGTGGACGTAGATCAGTTGATCGAACCACTATAAATCCTTTGTCTTTTATCAGCTTTCTGCATTTCATACTAATTTAAAACCCAGCACCCAAGTGCTGGTGTATATCTGAAAACTGATATAACTGTGCAAACAAGGCTAAAAACATTCTAAGTCTTGAGCTACCAGCTGACGAGCCAGTTGCCAGTCAGCTGAGTACTCAGAGTGCCAGTTGACTTACCAGCTGACAAGGTCCCAGTCAGCTGAGTAACCAGCAGAGCGCAAGAAACGATTTAACACATTTTCCGCTGCCAAGTTATACCCTGATAATCCGGGACCAACAAGTGGTATCAGAGCGGACGGTTCTTATAGACCGTTCGTATCTGAGTCGCTTAGGACCGTGATCCGCATTTCCTTGCGCTCTCTTCTTTTTGCTTGTCTGTTTGATTAGCTCAGGTACATCAAGATGAATATTCCGAAGCTACTCGACTACAAGTCTGTGAAGCATGATACATGGCGAAAGAGGACTCTTATCTCTCTAAAGAGCATTCATCCAGAGATGAAAGATGTGCTAGAGACAGGGCCGATTGAGATCACCAAGATTCAGCACCAGCTAGGAGATCGTCCAGCTGCCGTGATCCCAAAGCCCCAAGACGAATGGAATGCTGAGGACAGGAAGCGGAATCAGTTGGATTCCATTGCTCATGAACTGATCCTGGCATGTCTTCCAGAGTCATTGATGGAGGATGCACTCCAGTTCAACAATGCCAAGGGAGTATGGGATTATCTTGATAGTCTATGTCAAGAAACTGATCAAATGAAACGCAACAAATTGCAGGTTGCGGTGGACAAGTATGAGTCCTTCCAGATGCTGCCTGGAGAAACCATCAAGGAGATGGAGGCGAGATTCAACGCCATCGTCAGCGAGCTAAAGTCCCTGGACAGGAAGTATTCAAATGAAGATCTTAATGCTAAGATCCTGTCCAAGATGCCCAAGGAGGACTGGTTCGTGAAGACCACAGCTCTGAAGGAGAAGGACCTGTCCAAGATGACTCCCAAGGAGTTATTTGCTCAGTTGCAGGCACACGAGTGGGACATCCAGATGGTGAACAAGAATGAGGCCATCCGGAACATCGGATCCCCCAGCATCAAAGCTCAAGACGAAGCTTATTTCGTCAAGAAGGACTTCAAGTGGAAGCACAAGAAGCCCTTCCATGCTGACAGATCTGCTGCCCAGCACAACCAGCCGAAAGAGATCCCAGTCACATCGGGATCTAACTCAAAAGACGGCTAGAGCTCTATCGCAGATCTTGAGCAACAGATGAAACGACTGGCTGTCCTTCTGGAGAAAGCCAAGTCAAAGCAGGGAGTATCTCTGAGCTCAACTGACGGAAAATTCGTCAAGAGAGCTCCCCGTGCTTGCTACCAGTGCCAATCCCCTGATCATTTAAAGTTTGAATGTCCACAGGTGGACAAAAATGAGCGGGCAAGGCTAAAGAAGCTCTTTGAAGAGAGCGCCTCCAAGGCCGTTGCCAAGGCTATGCTGACCAGGACTGAAGTGCCTGACATACCCGACCATGATGATGGGGAGTATGCGTCAGACTAGGAGTCAGAAGAGGAAGCTCTACTGGCACTCATGGCAGCCTTTGGCGAGGAGTCAGCTGAAGGAAGTGCTGACAGTGAAGAGGCACTTGCAGCTGATGATCAGGTACAATCATCAGCTTCCCCAATGCATATCATGCCTTCTATTTGTTTAGACGATTTTGAGTCACGTTGCTCCGACTCAGAAGCTGTCACTTTAGACATTCTTCAAAAAGAATTTTTAAAATTTTATGAAATAAAGAATGTCTTGGCTGGCGAAAATGCTTCGCTGAAAGATCAAATTTCTGTTTTGACCAAGGAGATTGAAAACTCGAGGTCAGTCAGTGAAGAGCTAGCCACTTTGAAAAAGAATCACTTTGAGTTGCTCCAAGATTTTCAAATTACAAAAACTGAGCGAGATAATTTTCACGATCTCGTTCTGGAGCAAGAAAATAGAATAAATTTTTTGAATAAAGGCTCAAAGGATTTGGAAAAGGCTCTATCTCATTGGAGAAAGCCTTCTGATAAGTCCGGGTTGGGATTTACAAAAGATTTGAGCATAAATCAGCCCGAACGAATCAATACTGGTAAGGGTAAGGGCAAACTGGTAAATGCATCAGCACCAGCTGGTAATACCAGTCAGTCCCGTGTGGCTGATCAGCATAGGAACCATAAGTCCAGATACATAGGTGAGTCATCAAGACAAAATCCTCAACTGGCAAGATCCTCTGCTGACAGGACGCCAGCATACCCGAAGACGCAGACTAAGCCGAATTATTCTAAGGCAAGGAAGTCAGCGTCAGCTGCCAGTGGAATCCGACAGCCAGCACCAGTTGTTCAGAGATTCCATGCCCAACCTTACAAGTATGCCAGTTGCCAGCATACTTACAAGGGATCCAAATCTCAGCGGAATACTGAGAGAAGGACATTTCCCGATAGGAGGAACACCTATCGGAGGCCTGAGCTCAATCAAAACCTTTTCTCAAGGGCTGGGAAGGCTAATCATCGTGGTCCACAATTCCAGAGACCACCAAGGCAACACATGCGGTTGGAAAGAAATTTCCGACACCCTCCGAGGAAGAATACTTCCAGAGGAACCGCACACACAGCCACACCTTCCAAAAACAAATCCATGCATTATTTTAAAAGGAAGGGAAAGGCCACAAGTGATGTCAGCAAGGGTAACACCGAGCTGAAGATTACTCAAGTCTGGATTCCAAAAGGAATGATCCAGAAATCTAACCCTGCAGGACCCGCTGATGATCGGGGACCTAAATAATTTCATTTTCTTGCAGGAACAGGATCATGCAACACAGCTTCAGAGATCGAGCGAGTGGATCATAGATAGTGGTTGCTCGGCTCATATGACTGGTGAGGAGTTCCTGTTCTCAGAACTCACCAAGGTCAAGGGACCGCCAGTCATATTCGGTGATAACTCCAAGGGCAGAGTTATCAGCAAGGGTTGCATCGAGAAGGATGATGTCAGAATTGTGAATGTATCCCTTGTCACCAATCTGAAGCACAACCTCCTGAGCATCAGTCAGCTGTGCGACAATGGTTATACCATTATGTTTGACAAATCAGGGTGCCAGATCAAGAATGAAGAGTCTGGCGAGACCAAGCTGAAAGGTGTCAGGAAAGGAGGTCTCTATGTTGTTGACTGGCAAAGCGGGAAGACTGATACATGCTTTGTAGCCACCAGTTCCATGGAAACTAACTAGCTGTGGCACAAAAGGTTAAGTCATCTAAATTTCAAAACTATTAATTATCTAACCAAGCATGATCTTGTAGATGGTCTTCCCAAGGGCGGGTTCAAGAAGGAAGGAATTTGCAAAGCTTGCCAGCAAGGCAAACAAACTAGGAAGTCCTTCAAGAACCAGTCGCCAGTCTGCCCCAGTACCAGTCAGGTACTCGAGTTGTTACACATGGACCTGTTTGGACCAGTAACACCGCAAACCATTGGAGGAAGACGATACTCGCTGGTGGTAGTCGATGACTACTCGCGCTATACCTGGGTAAAGCTTCTCAGAACCAAGGGTGAGGTGAAGATCATTCTTCCAGAATTGATCATCCAAGCTCAGAAACAGAGAGAAGCTGTGGTAAAGCGAATTCGATCAGACAATGGGACTGAATTCTGCAACAGTCTGCTGATGGATTTTTGCGCGGAGGCCGGGATCAAGCATGAGAGATCTACTCCAAGGCAACCGCAGCAGAATGGACTGGCAGAACGTAGGAACAGGACGCTGAAAGAAGCGGTCCGGTCCATGCTGGCTGAGTCCGGCTTGGGACAGAGTTTCTGGGGAGAAGCGTTGGTGACTGCCTGCTACACTCAGAATAGAAGCGGGATCAACGACAGACTCCAGAAAACTCCCTACGAAGTGTATTTTGGTCGTAAGCCTTCTATAGCTCATCTTCGTGCATTCGGTTCACCATGTTATATCCATAATAATGGGAAGTCGAAGTTAAATGCTTTCTCGCCTAAGGCTGATGAGGGTGTGTTTGTCGGATATGGACATCCCTCTCACAAGGGCTATAGAGTATTTAACAAGACTACCCAGCTTGTGGAAATAACATGCAATGTTGTTTTTGATGAAGCTACTTTAGTGCGCAGGACCTTACGCCAACTGGCTGAAGATGTTCCTGAGGTCGAGGATGTCAGCGACCAGTTGGGCAGGAATTCTTCCGATGCTCAACCAACTGGTTCGACTAGACCTATGAATGGATCATCTTCTCAACCAGTGACCTCAGGTGCTCATCAGCAACCTGAGAGGGTCGGTGATGCAAATGACCTTGCTGAGACCTTACACTCAATCTCCCTGAGTGGATCTAGCAACAATCAAGGGGGAATTCTGACTGGAATCCTTGAGTCAGAAGATGACGATGAACCAGCTGGAGTGGATGCACCAGCTGATACTAACGTCGATGGTGAAGGTTCGGGAAGTCAGTCAGACAGTGGAGCTGATGAAGATGTTCCGACTGGCGAAGCTCAACCACCAGTTGAAATTCCAGTTCCGACTGGTGAAGGTCAACTGCCAGTTGCAGTTCCAGCTCCGACTGGTGAAAATGTGGATGCACCAGTTATCAGGACAGAAGAACCTATTTCACAGCCGGCACCAGCAGTCGCTGGTCCTCCCAGATGGCTGAGGGATCACCCAACTGATGCTATTCTCGGTGATCCGGAAGGTTCAGTTAAGACTCGACACGGCAGTGCGCTCCTGGGTTGCTTTATTTCTCAAATGGAACCTACTTCCATAGGAGTTGCGCTAGAATCTGCTGATTGGATTAATGCCATGCAAGAGGAGCTTGTTGAATTCACTCGCAATAATGTTTGGGACTTGGTGGAGAGACCATCACATCAGTCAGTGATTGGCACCAAGTGGGTTTTCAAGAACAAGCGAGATGAGAATGGCACCGTGGTCAGAAATAAAGCTCGTTTAGTTGCCAAAGGTTACAGGCAGTGTGAAGGGATCGATTTCGATGAGACCTTCGCACCAGTTGCCAGAATGGAGGCGATACGGCTGTTCCTTGCATATGCAGCGTATCACGGCTTCACAGTATTCCAGATGGATGTGAAGAGCGCCTTCTTGAATGGCGAGCTAAAAGAGGAGGTTTATGTTGAGCAACCTCCAGGCTTTGAAGTTGGCACCAAGGTGTACAAGCTGAGAAAGGCCCTGTATGGATTGAAACAGGCGCCCAGGACTTGGTACGAAACGCTGTCACAATTCCTTATCAGCAATGGATTTCGGAAAGGGAAGATTGATAGAACTCTCTTCCTTCTCAAAGATGGAGGTGACATGCTGATGGTGCAGATCTATGTTGATGACATCATATTCGGATCAAGGAATATAACTCTCTGCGAGAAGTTTTCTCAACTGATGCAGACATCATTTCAGATGAGTATGATGGGCAAGTTAACATACTTTCTCGGACTCCAGGTCCAGCAGTCAGCTGATGGAATTTTTATCAGCCAGCGAAAGTATACGAAGGAGTTAATTCAGAAGTATTGCCCAGAGAAAACAAAGTCCCTTAGAATACCTATGAGCACCAGTTGTCAAATATTTCTTGATGAGCAAGGTGAATCAGTTGATCCTACCATCTACCGAGGAATTATTGGATCACTTCTCTATCTCACAGCCAGCAGACCCGACATCTCGTACTCAGTCGGAGTGTGTGCCAGATTTCAAGCCAATCCGAAAAAGTCACATATGGAAGCTGCAAAGAGGATAGTGAAATATCTGAAGGGGACTGAATCTCTTGGAATATGGTATCCCAGAAATGATGAGCTTACACTCATTGGATATTCAAATTCAGATTTTGCTGGATGCCGTATAGATCGAAAGTGTACCAGTGGTACGTGTCAGTTTCTATGACACAAGCTAATCAGTTGGTTTAGCAAGAAGCAGCACTCAGTTGCTACATCTACCACTGAAGCTGAATATGTTGCCGCTGCCAGTTGCTGTGCTCAAATTATTTGGATCAAGCAACAACTGGAGGATTATGAAGTGGACACTGGCTGTGTTCCAATCTATTGCGACAACAACAGCGCTATGTGCATCACGAAGAATCCGGTTCACCATTCTAGAACCAAGCACATAGATATTCGACATCACTTCATACGTGATCATGTCGATAAGAAGGATGTCAGCGTGGACTACATCAGAACTGAAGATCAATTGGCTGACATTTTCACCAAGCCACTACCAGAAGCAAGATTCAAGGAGTTGTGCATCAAACTCGGTCTTCTAGAGATTGATGCGAGCCCAAGTGTTGAGGAAGAATGAGTCCCAGCTCTCATTCTGTTCTTGGTCTTCAGGAGGATGCTGATTACGACTAAGTCCAAGCTCTTAGTTGTTTCCATTCAAGTGGTATCTCTAGCTCACTGATGGTTACTACTGGCGGAACTTTTCCCTTAATTGTCTAAGGAAATGAGTCCCAGCTCTCATTTCAATTTGCCAGCATAAACCATCAGTTCAAGCGAAATTGGGTCCCAGCTCTCAATTTCAAGCGATGATAAGAAGTGGATTTCTTGAAGAGAAGATGACGCGGAATAAAATTGAGTCCAAGCTCTCAATTTTCTTATCCTTCGAGTTGTCAGCAGACAACTGGCGATTTCCTACGACTGACTCGGGTGCCAGTCGTAAGTATCAGTTGTCAACTGGTAAGGAGGCCATGCTGACAGGGGGAAGTATTCAACTGGCACATCCTGGTGATAACCAGTTGAGTCCCAGCTCTTAACTGACGATCTCTTGCAGTCCAAGAGTCTTGCCAGCTGTATCAGAAAAGGCGGGATTGTTCAAATCCGACTTGCGTGTACAGCCCTCAGAATTTAATGCGGCATTTAATGCCACATTTAATGCGCACAGTGACTGCGCAATCCGACGCTTGGTTACCACCAATCGCTGCGTGCCACGTCAGCCCCACGGCGTAGCCCACGTCAGCACGACCGCGCACGTTGCACAGGGAACCGGGCCTGCTGATGACCGTCGATCCTCGCTTGCTGAGCGTTGATTCTGGACGTCTGATCCTGCATGGGCCGAGTATAAATACCCGATCACTTCCTTCGGGTTAACCTTTATGTTTCCCTACCTTCTGAACCCTACTTTCAAAGTTCTCTCATCTTCCCTGTAGATTTTCTGAAACTTGAATATTTCTGAAGTCATGGCATCATCTTCTCAACCTCCAGCTGACAACCCTACATCTACATCATCCCAGCCTGGTTCACCAGACCTACCCCTCGCT
>JAPKLW010000839.1:0-18297 GCA_026898455.1 Plectranthus barbatus
ACGTATTTTCCGCTGCCAAAGTATACCCTGATATCCGGGACCAACAAAAACCTAAAGGATAAGAAGTACAGATTCTAGGCTTTTCTCCCTATCAAGTATGACATGCATAAACAAATTGATTATCTTCCAATTTTAATTCCTCTACACAGTGAAACATCAGAAAGCTATTATGAACTTCTTTGTTGAACAATTCATAAAGTAGATTAATTAATTATCTATCTCCTATCGGTCTCAAGATTAATTAACTAACTCCTACAGTTCTACGGATTTATTCCTACAATCTATTTCCTTTAGTTACGTCAAGAAATCAAATTATATTGTGAAAATCTCTTTCGATTGAAAACTATTACAGTTACATCTCTAATTTCCAACTAGTAATCCTAAGTTAGTGGCCAACATACTCAAGATTAAGAATAAAACTAGATTTCACAAACTGTGTGGGAAAGGAAAAATAACTTCAATTAATCAAAACATGCATACATAGATAGTTTGAAAACCTAGAATCTGAGAAGACAATTAGTTGCACATAATTCTAATCTTAATCATCATAGACAATGAACAAGAAAAGAAAAGATGAAAAGGAAAGCTGAATCTTCCCAAAAGATTCGATCTCCAACCCAATGATCTTCTTCTTCCTTGTGATGTTTCTCTCAATTTAATTCTCTTCTCTCTTGCTCTCTCTCTCTTTTGCTCTCTTGCTCTTGATCCCACTTGTTCTCCTCTTTGATTTTCGAATTCTTCAGCCTTTTTATTGATGTGGTGGATGAATTCTAACATACCTAGGAGTTAGATATGTGTTTATCTTCAGAAAACAGAAAAGATATGGTCTGCCCCGCGACACTTCGTCGATCGACAGCCAATCCTTCGTTGATCGACGGGAAGGACAAAGCAGCGTCGATCGACGGCCGGTTGGCGTCAATCGACGGTGGTGTTGCTTCAGCACTCCTGCGTCGATCTCTTCGAGTTCTTTCGTCGATCTTCTCTGAAGCTGTGGCGAACAAGTTTCCAAAATCCTCCGATTTTCATCCAAAAACCTGCATGATTCATTAAACACACCATAAAAAGCACAAAAGCCAATGTATGCTAAAAAAGACACTAAAAACGATTCAAACATCACCAAAATAGACAAAGAAACAATAGATAAGTTGGTAAAAATATCAACTTATCAGCTACGCATCCCGCTTCGCTCAAAACCCTGTATATACTCATAATGTAAGCGCTATATTCCTGACACAGAATCTAGTTGCCCACAAACGAGCGAAGCATATTGACATCGACTATCATTTTGTTCGTGAACTTGTTTGTTCAAACAAAATATCGACGAAATTCATCAAATCGGAGGAACAGGTGGCTGACATCTTCACAAAGAGTCTTCTGCGCAAGCTTTTTGAAGACTTCTATTCCAAGCTTCGACTATATCCGTCTTTGCTTGACGGGGGGTCTTGAGATATACTAGATATTATCATATCTTGTGTATTAGAGTTTCATATATTTTCTATATCTTTGTAGATATACTAGTTAGATTCGTTTTCTTCCTCTATATATATGGACTTGCACAACATTATTCGTTGAGTGAAATAAAGGAAATTATTCCTCTACAGTGCTAAATTTGAGTCTCAGAGATGTCATTGTTTTTCGCAAATTGGAATTCTGGGCTTCCTTTTCTATATTGGATCACATGGGTCGTTATGAATTGGGCTGGAATTTATTTCTAAAAAACAAGAAGATGAATGGGGTTTAACCTTGAGGCGACAACAAATTAAGTGGAAAGGAAAATAAATGGGCCTCTATATGAAGTTTTCAAATTTATTCTTGTTGGGTCACACATAAAAAAAATTGGAAAAGAAAGACAAGTGGGTAAGATTTATTTTTGAGTTGTCAAATTAAATCAAATCAAAATGAGTGAGCACAATTAAAAAAAAAACATAAATTAAGTTCAAAAACTTCTTGATATGAGTATAAACTATCTAACAAATTCAAATCAAGTCCAAGAACTCATTGATACGAGGATTAACTATCTAACATATTAAAGTTAAGTTCAAGAACTCATTGATATGAGTATAAACTATCGAAATAATTGAGACTCGTATTCTCCGATTCAAGTCATTCAAAGACAAATCTCAAGGGAACAATTTGCAGACACACAAAAAATTCACAGCCAATTAAAACGTGCCACGTGGATTTTAGAATATTAAATACCAATTTATTTATATTTTAAGAATTTATTTAAATATAATTCCTAAATTTGATAAATAAAAGGGATATTTAATATATAAATGCAATTGCCCAATAAAAAGCCAACATATGTCAAGCTCACCAAATATGAGAAGCGTGTGATCACAACTCAATGGACGAATGAGATCGCACCACCTAAGCCCTAAATCTCTCCATTTTTCCTATAAATATAAGGCATAATTGAAGCGAAAATCACAAGTAAGGAAGGGGTAACTTGACAGGATCTAGAAGAAATCCTCTCCAAGTTCAAGACATATTTTCAAAGATTCAAGGCGTTCTTCGTCAACTTTAATGTGTTCTTCGTCAAAACCCACCTCAAGTTTCGCATTTGATTCGGAATCAAGAGCTTCGGTCCCCAAATAACGTTATCAAGTCATTAAATCCTTGGAAAAGAAGATCCAAGATCAAGCGAAAGAAGACCCAAGATCAACATCTCCAAGAACTACATCATATATAACGTTTGATTTGGAAATAAGGTGGGAACCCTCCAAATTAATGTTATAAACTTGAAGATCAAGAACTTTAAAGATCGAAGAGGCCAAGTTTCTTTGAAGACCTTGAAGATCGCTCAAACATCAAATTCGAACAGAGGTATCAAAGGAACCATAGAGATAGGATCCACAAACTTGTACTTTTGATCCAAATTAAATTTGATTGTATCCAATCTCGTGTTTATTTAATTAAATACAATTTTTGTGATTACAATTGTGTTTTTGGTGGGTCAAAACCAGTCTAGAGTGTCGCTAGATTAGCCTCAGTTTTATTCTTAAATGTAAAGTCTTGTAAGGTCTTTTATTGAGTTGTAATTGGAGCTGATCGAAGAACAGACTGAAGAATCAATCTGTGGATGCGCAAAGAATTCAGACAAACTAAAGATCAGTATAGAACTGACAAGTTTGGGAATTCATCAATATGGAACTGATCAGTCTGGAACTCACCACTCTCAAATATCAAACTTGCCAGTGTGGGATCAACGTTCAGACTAGAGACATCAGTCAACATGAACTTGCCAGATTGACAACATTAGCATGGAATCATAAGTTCAAATCCCCGTGCATAGAGAAAGGAGAATCATCTGAGGAATGGTACTGACAAGTGAAGACTTATGGATTGGAGATTCCTTAATGTCTAAAAACTCAAGACTTCAGTCTTGATTCCTTATACTGATAAGTCTGGATTTCTCGGACTGATCAATATAATTGTTATCATGCAAAGGTGAACAATCACATTTAAAGTCAAAAAAAGCGGGAGCAAGTCTAGGATTCCTGGAAAAGCGCCTGTTTGCGCCAGAGAATAGAAATATCAGATTGGACAACATTATTTCTAAATGGCTCTATTATTCAAGTTTCAGAATCCTTAATTATAAATAGAAAAGGACTTCAAGAGATTAAGGTTACCTTAACCAACACTTCACCGAACTTTCAAGCGAGCCAAAACTCTTGCCATTTTTTTGACTCAACGTTCAAGGCTTTTCAACAAGCTTACCGTGTATCACTTCATGAACACGAGACTCAAAACATTATGTTCTTGGGTTCATTTGGTGTTTTTTGTCTCCAAGAAATAATACAACAGTCAAGTGCACTCTGTAATTGACTATCACGGGCTTGTAGCTGCAAGACAGTCAGTTCCGGGGAGAATTATAAAAACCTCAATTCCGGCTTGGAGGTTGCATGGTGTGCACACACTCCAGGAAGTTGAGAAGTGAAGGACGAGAAAGGAACAGGTGAGTGAACTAATGGACGAAGTATCCATTAACTAGTGATAGATCTTAGGAGCTCCCTTTATTCGTTAGTGGATTTTTAGACTTCAATGAAGAGTGGACGTAGGACTTTTGTGTCTGAACTATTATTAACTTTTATCGTTTATAGCTTTCTTTCTTTTGAGTATTCGATCTTTTTCGTGCATCAACAACTAGCGCCGTCTGTGGGAAAAGATTCGAAAGAAAGAAAAGAATTGAAGATTCACACAAAATCCCCCAAAAAAAAACTAAACTAAATTTTTCCTCCGCCAGCCGTGCCTCCACAATTCCCTCACGCCAACTACGATCCCGCTCGCCGTTACGCTGCCGCTGCCCGCGGTGGGTTGCTGCTGCCCCCCTCCACCAGAACATTGATATATTGCACAGCGCCAAGCCACCTCATTGTTTTTATATTTTTCCAGAGAGATCTACAACCGGGGACCGGCCCTATCATTGTTCTTGCAAATTTCTTATTCGTGTGACTGTTCCTGTGGCGATTTTCTGTGATTTCTGTCTAAACTCCGGTGCTCTGCTTCTTGGGTGATCTTGGAATTTTCGTGGGTGGTCGAGAACTCTATCAATTCGGTGATGCTTCCTGGAAGGCAATTGGTGGCGATTATCATCTAATTTCATCGCCAATTTCTGAGTTCTGCGAAAATTTGGGCGTCGCATTTCTTGCCCAATTTCTGTGATTTTCCAGCAATTTTAAATATCAAGATTTGGATTTACATTAATTTTCTTTGATTGGTGGTGTTCCTTATCTTCGTCATTACTACGACTCAAGAGAGTGAGAGCTCTACTCCAAGATCCCAAACTGGTGAAACTCAAAAGTCCTACAAGGATGCTCTCAATGAACAACCGCATATTCGAGTGGCAATTAAAGATGCTGTCAACCAAACTGAGAATCTTGCAGGCGAAAATCAGGCTGGAAACATTGTTAAGGGTGGTCAACCAGAAAAGGAGAATGAGAGTATGGGAGATCAACCGATCGACTAATTCATGGATGTGGAATAATGGGAATTTTGAATCCCACGCGCAGGATGTAGCTATTTGGGTCTGGTGTGTGAAATCCTGAAATTTGTTTAGGGTGTGGCGATCTTGCTCTGGTTGGTGAACACAGATCAGCTGTTGATGCCAGCCTTTGATGTAGCGTTGAATGAGGGAGTAGAATAATTCCTTTGGATTTAGCGTTTGGTTAAGGGAGTAGAATAGTGCCTCTTGTCCGTCCCATCACATTTATTCTTCATTACTATTATTGTTTTATTGTTTCAGAGGCTCAAGTTTTGGTGGTGGTTGGTTGGTGACAATTTAGAGTTCTGAGGTCTGACCGACTGGACTACATCTTAGCATTGTTGACCGTTTGGCTCTGGCGTCAAACCTTATCTGATTGGTGTGCTCTGGACAAGTACATCTTAGACTCGATGTTCAATTTACAGTGTGACAGTGGAAGTGAAAGTTCTGAGATATTGGGTGCCTGTATCAGTTTCCATTGAAAGGCGGTTTGATTTAGTTCCTTTGCTCTTCCTTGGCTGTTGTTCGTTATATTAAATGTGGATATTGTTTTCTGCCTTACTTTTGACAGGATCTCTTAAGATGGAATTAGCGCAAAAGTTTGCTCAGGTTTATGATGACTTTTTGTTAAGCTGTTTCTACTGCTAGATTTTGTTGGTCTCTTATTATTTGATAATAGTGGCGTGTTGTTTCTTGGAATTGATTGGAGTTAAGAGTACATACTTGATGTTATTATAAGTTAGTCAGGCTGTTCGCAGTTTGGATTTGGTTGAAGCCATTGGGTTGAGGTGGCATTTGGTTCAAGCTATCAGGTTCGTGCATTTTTCTGGCTTTATGTATTTGGGGTTGTACTGTTGGCCATGATTATGCAGAGAATGGTGTGGGCGGGAAGGAAGCTTCATGTCTTGCAATATTTCGACAACTGGTTATGTTGTTGTCTCCGTTTCTTGAATATCATAAAAATGTTATCTAATGGTGATAGCTGAATTATGATTATGTTTTGATGAGAAAGTTGATTTGGTGATTTTGGTTGGTAACTGCTAAATCCCAGTTGACTGCTTTTTATACTTACTCTACTGGTCCACCTCTGTCGCCATCCCTTCCCAGAGCTCCATTCCCACCACCCAATATCACCTCAGTAGTCACAAAAACCTGGAGTAATTGAACAATATATATACTAGCCTGGATCATTTTCCCAAATCAATCATTATTGTTCGAACAATAATCGTCCTTGGAGCTTAATACCACGATGGCGGGGGCTGCTTAGTTTTTGCAACTAAAGGCAATAAATCAAAAGAGGGTCAGCTTCTTCAAAGTGCTCCGAAAGATGCCTAAGAATTATTCGACGAGAGAATGAACAATGCAACTCAAGTATAAAAAGAGAAAGAGGGCGCAACCCGAAAAATGTCGAAACTCTTCGATTAAATACGTGTTCTACCTTTCTTTTATTTTATTAAATTACCACTTTCACCTCCCTTATTTAAGTTTTTTTAGTTATTTTACACAAAGAGTTAATCTTTTCTCAAATAACAAAGGGTTTACAAAATTGAATGCTTTATTCGAATGCGACTCTCTATGCAATACTAAGGTCTCTTTGCTCTCTATTTTGCATGATCGCTCGAGTGAACCACGAAGAACCCCGAAAAATATCACAACTAGAGGCTTGGGGGCTCAACAATGAGCAATTTAAAAAAAGAAAAAAAGAGAGAGCCAGATATTACGATCTCGATCAATCGAATCACTCTCATCATTATGCGACATACGAACTCGCAAAGGCGCGAGGTTGAGTTCGACGAACTCGGTCGAACCAAAGCTTTTTGAGCAAAGTCGTGCTATTGCAAGCTCGCAGTAGAGCGTACACCAACCGAAAACCTACCCGCACTGGCAAGGTCGTGGTGGTCTGTTTCAGCTAAAAGCTGAAGCGGGGCCGGTATTGAACCACGAATTCGTCGGATTTAAACCGCGTCATGATCAAGGGAGAAACGTAAAATCTCCCGCGGTCGGTCCCGGGCCGACAGGGGAAGGGATAGAAAAAATCCTCCTCTGTCGCCCCCGCTTTGGCTCTAAAACAAAACGAGAAGGTGGTGGTGATTCTCTCATTGCAAAGGTTGCGGAAAAACATACTACAGTCCGACTCACTGCAAATCATCTCGGGAAACTCCTCGAATGACCTTGGCAGGATCCACGAGGAGTTTGGGGGCTATTGTTGAGCCTCGGTCGTCGACCATAAAGGAACGACCGACGAACGAGACAACTCCAGGCCAGTTCGACGGGCAGACTACGGTTGATCTTCGGCAGGAATGCTAACGGTCCCCGACCTTCCCTATTCTATCATTAGCCGTTGGCTATTAATGTCGTAACCGTTAGAGCTCATTGTTGGTTGTAATTACACAATAAATGCGAAATTGTAATAAATAGGAAACAGAGAGGAGAGGGAGGGGACACATTAAGGGGGAGGGTCTTCTTTTGCAAAGAATCCCATCTCCATCCTATTTTTTCCAGATTCTTTCATCATTCTTAACAATTATATCTTGAAACTGATTAATCAATTACTGTGACCTTAAAGCTAAGTGTTTAACAAACTAAACTGGTACTAAATCACCAATTTAGATAAATGCATATACATTAAAATTTTTGCTGTGCATTCAAACTCTAATCTCGACACCAACAATTATTTTTAAAATAATTATATCACAAAATTTTCTATAACTAATACATGAATTGAGATTTATCTGAAAACAAATATCAGCTATAACATTCTCTAAAATTTTTCTATGATTTTATTTTAATAACCATGATTTCTCAATTTAAGAATAATATTTTATATAAATAAATTATTGTATCGATATTAGATATTAGTATATGTAATTTTAAACTGTGTCATTAAATTTGACATTTTTTATATATAGACTCTAATATATTTTAATGTTTTTTATAAAATGCTTTTATATATAAATTAATTGATGATAAATTTAATTATTTTTCTAGAATCAAATCTACATTATATTAGTATCATTTTCATCCACCAAGAATCTAACCAAATTATTATATATAGAATATTTTCACTTAATAATTAATAAATTAAATTGTTCAATTAATGAATATTTAATATAAGTGAATATTTTCATAAATTACCTCCGACCTTGTTTTATGTATTTTAATGCTCAATATTTGAAAACTTTTGTGTTGATTTTTTGTAGTAAATTGTGCGATATTCGATTTTAAGGATAATTTTGTAAAATGTAATTTTTTTCTCTATCCTCTAATTAAAACTCTAAAAACTTCAAATGATCATAACTCAGTCAATTTAAATTCATTTTTCATGTATTATTTATCAAATTAAAAATAATTTAATTATCTTTCAAATGAAATCCTTATTGCATTAATTTAGAGGATGAAAATCTTAACGAAAATAAAAATTAGTGATTCTATACATAAATCTCGTAACACATTGATTTTCGTAAAACACATGATAATGTACCTAAAATGCATGAAATCTTACTTTAAATGCACTATATGATGAATAAAATGCATTATATTTCTTCAAAAAATGCATATTTTATAAAGATATAATAAATACATTTTAAGATAATATGAACAAATATTAAGATAAAATGAGGTGAGAATATAATATTTTATTTTATGCAATACAAGAATATTAGAATGCATGTTTGAAAAAAAAATAATAAACTTATTGTAAGACAAATGACATCAACATATATTTCATTTATGTAACATAGTCAGATTGAATTATTTCGTTGTTCATTTCGATGTATGAATGATCGATACGGCTCATAACAAAATTCAAAATTTACACGTTAACTTTCAATATGAACTAAGATTATTTTGATGAACAAATAAGATGATGATTCGTTTGAGTAGACATGATAAGAATATTCAAATAAGTTAACGATAGATATATTTGAATATTGAAAATCAGATAATCTTTCTTATTTATAACAATATTTTCCATATCAAATTAGATATGAATATCCATATTTTGATACATGTAATATTTCCTTATTAGAGAAATTAAATTTTTTTTTCGTAATGAGATATAATGCATGTTTGCTTAGATAAAATGCATGTTTGCTAAGATAAAATGCACAATAATGAAGATAAAATGTCATAAATAGATAGATTAAGCATTTTATTTCGCAATGTAATATTAATGCAGAATATTGCACATAAAATGAACATAATCGTAGTTAAAATGCATGTTTTAAAATTATCATTCATTGTATATGATTACTATATTGTCCTTTAATGTAGAATATTGACTATAAATACCACTTTTTTTAGTGGCATGTGATTTAATCTTGTGTGTTGATCTGAAGATATGAACTACAAAGATTTATTTTCATTTTTCATACTAAGGTCCATTCTCACTAGAACACTACGCCAGTGAGAAAAATCTCCCCTTGAGAAAGTGAGAAAGTTGTTTGATTATGTTTACTACGTTGCTTGTTTGTGTTTTAGTCGTTGCTTGATTTTGTTTTAGTTGTTGCTTAATTGTATATGAACCATTGATTTATTAGATATAATGGATATGATTCATTCTTTTTTTTTTTCACAGGATAAGTTTTTTCTAACGTAATCTCTTCCTATGAGAATTGTTCTTAATGTGAGAACATGAGAACATAAAATGAAGTAACTTAGATAAAATGAACAAAAACTGAAGATAAAAGTGAACAATATTTTAGAAAAACTGAAGTGTTAAAAGTACAATGAATGAAATGAAAGATAAAATGAAGAGAATTGAAGATAAAATGAAAATGAAGTATTTCTTTAATGAATGATTTTTATGTTAAAATGAAGTATACTAAGATATAATATAGTATTTTCACATTCTCACGTTAAGACAATTCTCACCGAATTAAGCCCCCATATATATATATATATACATAGAGAGAGAGAGAGATTCACTCAAATGCTAAAATTAAAGTTTGTGCTAAATAGGAATGAATCTCAACCCTTGGATTGATAGCATCAATGGTTGAGATTAAAGCATAAAGATTAAAAAATTAAGCATAATTTTCGTTCGTGCTTAATTGCTTTATAAATCGTGCTTAATTCGATTAAGCATGATTTATAAAGCAAAAAAGCATAAAATCTGGGAAAATGTTTTAATCCCAACCATTGAATTTTTTAGATGAATGATGTAGATTCATTCCTATTTAGCACAAACTAATTTTTAGTATGTGAGTCACTCCCTAGTTATATATATATATATATATATATTTATATATATTAACTAACATATAATCACTATCATTTATTAGCCGCTAGGGGTTGGCCTGGTTGTCATTTGGGATACCCTTTTCCTTCATCTATCTGGCCTAGTAATGTATTTAGAGAAGTCTTAGATATCTACGTTCATTTACTGTCCCCAAACTCCCTCAGGTACTCTTTGGTAGGGGTGTTCATGGTTTGGCCGAAATCGGTCAAATCGGCCAAATCAGATTAATTTGGCCAGTTTGAAATTTAATTTGCAAACTGGCGGTTTGAAAATTTTGAAACCAATCAAATTTGGTTTGGTTACAGTTTGGTAGCTCAAACCAGCCATATAGACCGGACCAGTCGTATTTATATGTGTGTGTGTATTTATATATATATATATATATATATATATATATATATATATATATATTATTATAATTAATAAATATAAATTGTAGTTCATTTGGTAATTTTCTACTTTTTCATACAATTAACCATGTTTAAATTTCTTGGTCAATATAATCTAGTTTTAATTTTGACTTTTTTTTAATAAAAAATCAACTTAAAAGCATTAACATCGAATATATTATCTTATATAATTTTTTACCATAAATTAAGTATTAACATCGTCATTATAATTTTACATTTGATGTTTTGATGTGTCAAAACTGTATACCAAGGTTTAGTCCTTAGAATTATTACTTCATGTAATCCTTGTATAGGATAATCGAGCTGTAATAGTTCGGGAGAAGCAAACCACCAAAAACTGTGGAACAGTTTTTGAAGATGAAACTGTCTGAACAGAAGGATCGAAGAAAACTGTGAAGGCTGTTCAAGAAGCAAGAGGCCGAGAAAACTGTGCAGAAAGTTCTAAACTGTCAAGGAAGCAGTAGCGATGAAAACTGTGGGCACAATTTTTATAGAGAAACTGTCGAGAGGCGCTCACAGTTTCAGACCAACACAGTTTCACGCCGAAAGAGACACGTGAAAAACAAGGAGCCGAACAATCATAAAGAGCATTGAAGACTCAATGATAAGGAACAAAGATACACTCAGTTATGACTGTAGTACAATGTTGTTCGAGTCTGATACAACAAGACAAAACTGTCTCTGCAAAAGCATGACAGTGTTCAGAAAAGGCAGAGGAGCAGGTCTGCTACAACAAAAAAGAATGGCTTTTGATTGGATATCATTCCAATTGTCTCTACCGACTACTTTCAAATATTCATCTAAAAATAGCAGAAGGACCGGAGAAATAACTACCAGAACGCTGAATCATTGAAAGCGCCATTACTTTGCGAGATTTAAAGCTCATAGCATTCAAAGCTCTCAAGCGAACGACATTAACTCCGTGTGTCATTACTTGAACACGAGGCTATCTTGTGCTTATTGAATCATCTGTGATTCACCGTGTGACTTTTAGTACATGAGGATTAAGTCTATTCGACTTAGTCTTTCTTGTCGGTGTTCTTACTTTCGAGTAAGAACATAGCAGCCTGGTTCTCTAAGGAGGAACAGGTTCTTACGGGCTATCACCAACTCTCGAGCGTTCTGGGAAGTGCTCAACCATCCATCCACTAGAGAAGGAGAAGGGAGGTTTGTCCTCAATCCATTTTTGACGACTGCCAGTTCTGAGAAGACTTCTAGGTGTTACCCGACTTCGAGGAACTGAAGAAGGAGTGAAGATCATCTACCTGGGCGAGTGATCCATTTTTGTAACGCCCCAAATTCTAATTAAATAAAAGAGCGCTACTAAAATATAATTTACTTATTTCTTTCCTTTTTAATTAATTTATGAAGTATCTCAACAAGCTCATGTGTATTCATTTAAAAGTAAATGAATAAATTTTCTATCAATAATAAATAAAAAATATAAATTTAAGAATTTTTTTTGACATGTTGTATTTATATACGTCAAAATAATTTCTTGTTAAATAATAATTCTTTAATTCCTATCATTCGAAATACAAATGAGAAAGCGGAACTAAGAGACTATTAAACTTTGAATAATTCAAATCAAACACATTCAAATATAAAAGTTTATATTGTAATAACCTTGTCTAACAATATATTATAATAAAATGCACATTCTATATATAGAGGCCTAACCCGTGACTATGTAAATCTAGCAAAAGACTAACAAAATAACCACAGTTCACAGGTGAAGACATGATGCATATAATAATCTAAGATGACAAAATATATTAGAATGTAAGTTTGCAAAAGCTGATTTTAATTCTTGGAGATTGTAGTGGTCATTCCGCTTGCTCCACCGCACGACTCCTCAACCTGAAAAATAATAAGGGGGGTGAGCATGGAAGCATACTCAGTGGGGAATTACACTGTAAACAACTATAGTCAATTGTGTAATGAATCATACAACATGAACACTTAAACTTAGCTGATACTTTGAGACTAGCCTCGGTCCCTTGCGGACCTGACCCCTTGCGGGTCTGCCCCTTGCGGGCAATCAACTTTAGGATCCCTTGCGGATCATGGACCCCTTGCGGGCCACATTATTCACATGCATGACACACGACACAACAATGAATATAGCCATGTAACCACTACGTTTACAGATAAAGTAAAACCCCACTTGATAGAAGTCACAATAAACCTTTCACCAAGTTGTTGTCCACCTCAGAGCTCTCGTTGCGCCAATCCTAGCACTTAGAAATATTTAATTTAGTCTTTTGTTGTTTGTTATTCTTGAACTTGAGTTTGATTAAGTATATTGGATTGAACAATTAAACTTTAAATATTCTTAACAATATTCTTCACCTTAAGGAATTAATTTTAATAAATAACTATAAACATAAATAATATCCCAAAAGATAAATATTAGGCAAACAACATAAGAAAGAACCAACTAATCGAATTTATCAATCCCAACACCATGTATTCAAAAGAATCAATACCAAGAAAGATATAAGTTTTGATCCCATATTTTATCATGGAAGACATCAAACAAATTGAACTCTTAAAATAAATATTCATATTCTCGCAGTAAATATTGGCAGCATTTAGTAAAATATGCATAAATTTTTCGTTACAACTCGGAATGCATCGATTCTTAGCATTTTAGAAACCTAATTCAATTACCCACAATTTCAGTACAGACACATGCTCGAGATTCCTACATTAAAAGGCTGAAAAAGCCGATTTTCAGAGACTAAGAAATTAAATTTCCAAATCTGGCAGCTTTCAAACATTTGGGCATAGCTTCCTCCACACAACTCCAATTAATATGAATCCAATCTCAAATGAAAGCTAAGACAATATCCTACAACCTTCGTTCAGAAATCATAAGCTAAAAACGAAATTAAATTCCTCAAATTTTCGATGCAAAACATGCCCTGTTTCAGCAAAAATCTCTAAAAAATGATATACAATTACACTACCATATATATATATATGCTTAAGAAAAATTCAAATATACCAACATCAAGCACCAAAATACACTACAACAAGTTTGCCCCAAATATTTTTTTTTCATCACATAATCAAAATATAGAATTATATAAAATTCCAAACAAAACAAAGAAAATACACACATTACTTTATTTTAATTGGAGAATGAAATTGAGAGAGAGAGAAGGGGCGGCTGGATGGGTGGTCTGGGAAGAGAGTCGAGAGAATAATGAAGGGGAGAATGGAGATGCAAATTGATTTGAGGAAGAAAAAAAAATTGATTGTGTGTGTAGTGTGGACACGCATAATGCTTCTTATCCTCTACATTATTTCTTTCTTCTTATTATTATTATTTTTATTATTATTATTATTATTATTATTCAATTAATTAATTTTAAAATATCTTAGTTATTTTGGACAATTAATAGTTTATGCTTATTTGATTTAATACTAAATCTAGAACATTCTAATTTTCGATTTATTCATTTATTTTATTAATTGATTGAACTTACTTTGTGCTAGGCACTTCGAGCTCTGAGTTGGACAACCTGCAAAACTTAAAATAATCTCAAGCAAATATCTTAATTAAAATTTAAATTAATAATAATTAAGATACTAATTATAATAAAAAGATTTGGGGTATTACATTCTACCCTCCTTTAAAAAATTTTGTCCTCAAAATTAACCTTGTAAGTCCTTAAAGTGGGGATAACGTGCTAGAAATTCATCCTCCTTCTTCCAAGTTGCTTCCTCGGGTCCGTGCCTACTCCATTGCACTTTGACAAAAGTCACATCTCGATTTCTAAGGTTATGAACTTTTCGATCCAAGACAGCTATTGGAGTCTCCTCATAAGTCAAATCTTGAGAAAATTGAAGGTTTTCATGAGAAATCACGTGCGTAGGATCTGAAATATATTTCCTAAGTGACGACACGTGGAAGACATCATGAACTCCGGCTAAGTTTGGAGGTAAAGCTAATCGATAAGCCACGTTTCCAATCCTTTCAAGTACTTCAAACGGTCCCACGTAGCGAGGCTGCAATTTTCTCTTCTTGCCAAATCTAGTTACACCTTTCATTGGTGCTATCTTCAAGAACACTTTATCTCCTACTGCAAAGTGTATATCCTTTCGCTTTGGATCGGCATAAGACCTTTGTCGATCTAGGGCTGCTTTGATTCTTTCCCTAATCTTAGAAATCACTCCAACAGTCCGCTCAATAATCTCAGGACCTAGAATACGCCGCTCGCCAACCTCATCCCAATGAATTGGCGATCTACACTTTCTTCCGTACAGTGCTTCATAAGGTGCCATTCCTATTGTAGCCTGGTAGCTGTTGTTATAGGCAAATTCCACTAATGGTAAATGATTCTCCCAACTTCCCCCTAGGTCGAGCACACAAGCACGAAGCATATCTTCCAAGATTTGGATTGTTCGTTCCGACTGACCATTTGTTTGTGGATGGTACGCTGTGCTAAAATTCAGCTTTGTGCCTAAAGCTTCCTGAAGACTTCTCCAAAATTTGGACGTAAACCTTGTGTTGGTCCCGAAATATCAGAGTCGTCGTGTTGATAACTTAACACGAAATACAGCGGAATAGTTTTATATCTCTTGCACTTAACGTTGTTTTCCAAAAGTTAGTTAGGTCAAGTTATGTCTTAAGTTTGTGTTTGGATATACTCTAGCAACTCCGTTGCTAGGTTTCAAAACAATATTGGAAAGGTAAAATGATAAAACAGTAAATGAACACCAGATTTTATAGTGGTTCGATCCAAATGATCTACGTCCACTCCTTAGCCAAAATGCTAAGAATTCCACTAGAAAAGTATACAGATTACAAGGAATTGCCTTTCCAGTTAAGTAGGCAGTGAGCTTTCGGCCTGGCTACTTGACAGCTATCCTCCGTTGATCTGAACTTCTCTGAACACAGCTCCGGCCAAGTCAAGGGCGCACCTTCGTAAAACTTGTCCTTCGCTAATGAGACTGTTATAGCTAGCCTCCAACTTCAATAAATATGCGGCAAGGCCCGTCAGAGTCAACCTTTTTCAGGAATGACTGTTGGATATTCCTCGTAAAGAGATTATCCCAATGATTGAAGATTCTTAATGGAACTTCAAGAATCTTCAAGGTTAAGTGTCAGATATTCAATGAGAAGACACTCTTGGTTGTTGAGGGCTTTGAATGTGCTTTTTATCACGAGCTCTCAACTCACTACTTTTCACTTGTTCGCTTTGTCAAAGGAATCTCACACTTGTGTAGTTTTCGAAATTGTAGGTAGTGATTGAAGTAGATGTAGTTCTTGTACTCTCGGCTTTCAGACCTATCTTTTATACATGGAGATTCAAACTTTGAATCTCCATATCCGTTAGACTCAACGGCTCCTTGATCCGAGAGTGTTTATTTTATGACAGTCGCTTTTGTCTTTGACTTGTACTTCCTTAACTACTTTGGGAAGTTCTCGTCCTTTGTGTAAGCTTTTTGTCAGAGTGGCAGTTCGTCTTCAGCTTTTGAATCTCGCCCTTTGTTATGCTAGGAATTGCTGAAAGTATATTCCTTGTGATCCTTTGACTTCCGTTGTTTGCGATTCTTTATTCATTGCTGAAGAGTCCGAATGCTAACTCCTTAGCATTCTGTCTAGCGAATGTTCAGCCAATTGCTAGTGATCCTTTGTCCGCTTGCTTCTCTAGCAGTTTGTAAGTTGAATGCTGATGTCATCTGCTTTGTGTCTGCTAGAGATTCTTCTCAGCACACTAGTCTATTACAACTCAATGTACAACTTATACATGACTTTACAAAGTGTTCTAGACTCTCTAGATTTCAGCAAATGATCGACCAACTAAATAAGGTTTGATCCAACAAAACCTTTTACAAACAAGTCCTAAAGGAGATTTTAGGGATAATTCCCAACAATTTCCCCCTTTTTGGTGCGATCAAAGCTTACTATCATTTGCTGACCATAAGTGGAAGAATGTCTGTGTTTTACAAGTTTATGCTATTCTATCAATCTGACACATAGTTTTTCCAACTAGGTTCAAGCAACAGAAATGATTGAAATCAAATTCCCCCTCAACAAGTGCTGGGGAATATTTCTCGATTAAATATAAGTAAATGTTTGCAATAAAGCAGTGTGCTAGAAATTCTAGCATTCATCAAATCAACAAGCATTCATCAAACAAAGTATAATCTTCATGTCCACATGCAAATTTGTTGAGTACACCAAAAGTGTAGATCAACTAGAGCACACCAGTAAAATTCAGAAGTGGACAAAGAGATTTTGTCTAAGTCTGATCCAATTTTATATATGATATTGCAGGTTTTAAGTACAAATTGGATTCAGAAAGCAAAAAAAATTAAGTTGGACCTTGTTGTTCATGAGCCAGGTGCTGGTTTGTCCTTTTCACTGTCCGCTGATTTGTTCTTCTGAATGTCAGCAAACTTCTCCATGGTAAATTTCATGAAGTTCTCGAGAAGAGCTGCTCCTGTTTCTCTTTCCGCAGCCTCACGCTCCAGTTCTTTAGCCAGCTTTTCCTGCTCAATAGCAATCTTTTGTAGTTGAAGTTCATGTTCTTTTCTTTGCAATTCTAATTTAGCTTCATGTTCCTTTCTTTGCAATTCTAATTGAGCTTCTAGCTCTTTTCGTTTTGACTCCTCCTTTGCTTCTTCTTCTTTTCTCCTTATCTCCTCTTTCCTTGCGGCTAACTCCTCATCATTTTTCTTTCTTCTCTTCTGGTCAGCCTTTCTTCTTTCTTCCCCCTCTTTGATTGCAGCCAAAAAGTTTGTACCATAGGCCACAACCGTGTCTTCTAGGTTAGTCCTGGTGTCTGCTAAATCCTTTTGAACGACCTCAAGACTTGTCCTATTCTCCGAAATAGCCAACTTGTTTTCAGCGATCTCTGATTGTACCTGAGATACATCTCCCCGTATCTCATCAACTTCTCTTCTCAGATGAGTGGTAGCTGCGTCTACTCTTCCATCAATGGCTGTTTGCAAATAAGAGTTGAAGGCTTCAGCTATTTCCGCAGGCAATGGAAAGGGTATCTGTAGTGAGGTTATGGGAGTGGCATTGAAGGAAGTAGTCGTAACGAGTTCTTGACTCGTTGGAATGGATGGTTGCTGTGTGCGACTAGTACTCGCAGCAACATACTCCTGATAGCATAATTCCTCATGCATTATCCGGTTAGCAGCATCCAGAATTTGTGCGGTCTCCTGGACAATCTGAGCTTCAGCTTTCTGAGCTTCTCTCACTATGTCCTGAATATCAATGTTCAGGAACTTAGCCAACTGCATATCGCGGTAATCAAATTCCAGAGCAGCACGTTCAGTGGCCTGTGCCGCTACTCGAGCTTTAAGTTTCTTGCCTGTTGAATTTGATATTCCATCTGTCGTTTCCTGTAAGCGACAACAGCTTTTGCTTGACGTTTAGACAGTTCAACCCTGGCATCAGAGTAACCGTCGGGTACGAAGGTAGATTTAGGTAGCCCCGCAGTCTTTGAGAGAGAACGGTGTTCTCGGATGGCTTGAAGTCTGCACATCACTTGTTTGTCTGAGAACTGTGTCATCCCCGGAACTTGATCAATCCAATCAAAACACCATCGTTCCTCACTGTTGGTCCCGGATATCAGGGTATACTTTGGCAGCGGAAAATACGTAAGTTCGTTTCTTGCACTCTGCTGGTTACACAGCTG